>JAWNNV010000454.1:0-29298 GCA_035044485.1 Scaptomyza reducta
GAAATGTTTTTTTTTTCGAAATTCATGTCAAAACTTTCCGAACCTATAAATATGTCAAAACTTTCAGAACCTATAACTTTGTCAAAACTGAACCGATTTTCAAAAGAAAGGCGTTTTAGTCGTGGCTCGATCTCAATAATTAAACCGCATTCATAGTTGGAAATGTTTTTTTTTCGAAATTTATGTTAAAACTTTCCGAACCTGTAACTTTGTCAAAACTTTCCAAACCTATAACTATGTCAAAACTTTCCGAACCTATAACTTTGTCAAAACTGAACCGATTTTCAAAAGGAAAGGCGTTTTAGTCGTGGCTCGATCTCAATAATTAAACCGCATTCATAGTTGCAAATGTTTTTTTTTTGTTCGAAATTCATGTTAAAACTTTCCGAACCTATAAATATGTCAAAACTTTCAGAACCTATAACTTTGTCAAAACTGAACCGATTTTCAAAAGGAAAGGCGTTTTAGTCGTGGCTCGATCTCAATAATTAAACCGCATTCATAGTTGGAAATGTTTTTTTTTTCGAAATTTATGTTAAAACTTTCCGAACCTATAACTTTGTCAAAACTTTCCGAACCTATAACTATGTCAAAACTTTCCGAACCTATAAATATGTCAAAACTTTCAGAACCTATAACTTTGTCAAAACTGAACCGATTTTCAAAAGGAAAGGCGTTTTAGTCGTGGCTCGATCTCAATAATTAAACCGCATTCATAGTTGGAAATGTTTTTTTTTCGAAATTTATGTTAAAACTTTCCGAACCTATAACTTTGTCAAAACTTTCCGAACCTATAACTATGTCAAAACTTTCCGAACCTATAACTTTGTCAAAACTGAACCGATTTTCAAAAGGAAAGGCGTTTTAGTCGTGGCTCGATCTCAATAATTAAACCGCATTCATAGTTGGAAATGTTTTTTTTTTCGAAATTCATGTTAAAACTTTCCGAACCTATAACTTTGTCAAAACTTTCCGAACCTATAACTATGTCAAAACTTTCCGAACCTATAACTTTGTCAAAACTGAACCGATTTTCAAAAGGAAAGGCGTTTTAGTCGTGGCTCGATCTCAATAATTAAACCGCATTCATAGTTGGAAATGTTTTTTTTTTCGAAATTCATGTTAAAACTTTCCGAACCTGTAACTTTGTCAAAACTTTCCAAACCTATAACTATGTCAAAACTTTCAGAACCTATAACTTTGTCAAAACTGAACCGATTTTCAAAAGGAAAGGCGTTTTAGTCGTGGCTCGATCTCAATAATTAAACCGCATTCATAGTTGGAAATGTTTTTTTTTTCGAAATTCATGTTAAAACTTTCCGAACCTATAAATATGTCAAAACTTTCAGAACCTATAACTTTGTCAAAACTGAACCGATTTTCAAAAGGAAAGGCGTTTTAGTCGTGGCTCGATCTCAATAATTAAACCGCATTCATAGTTGCAAATGTTTTTTTTTGTTCGAAATTCATGTTAAAACTTTCCGAACCTATAAATATGTCAAAACTTTCAGAACCTATAACTTTGTCAAAACTGAACCGATTTTCAAAAGGAAAGGCGTTTTAGTCGTGGCTCGATCTCAATATTTAAACCGCATTCATAGTTGGAAATGTTTTTTTTTTCGAAATTTATGTTAAAACTTTCCGAACCTATAACTTTGTCAAAACTTTCCGAACCTACAACTATGTCAAAACTTTCCGAACCTATAACTTTGTCAAAACTGAACCACTTTTCAAAAGGAAAGGCGTTTTAGTCGTGGCTCGATCTCAATAATTAAACCGCATTCATAGTTGGAAATGTTTTTTTTTCGAAATTCATGTTAAAACTTTCCGAACCTATAACTTCGTCAAAACTGAACCGATTTTCAAAAGGAAAGGCGTTTTAGTCGTGGCTCGATCTCAATAATTAAGCCGCATTCATAGTTGGAAATGTTTTTTTTTCGAAATTCATGTCAAAACTTTCCGAACCTATAACTTTGTCAAAACTGAACTGATTTTCAAAAGGAAAGGCGTTTTAGTCGTGGCTCGATCTCAATAATTAAACCGCATTCATAGTTGGAAATGTTTTTTTTTTCGAAATTCATGTTAAAACTTTCCGAACCTGTAACTTTGTCAAAACTTTCCAAACCTATAACTATGTCAAAACTTTCAGAACCTATAACTTTGTCAAAACTGAACCGATTTTCAAAAGGAAAGGCGTTTTAGTCGTGGCTCGATCTCAATAATTAAACCGCATTCATAGTTGGAAATGTTTTTTTTTTCGAAATTTATGTTAAAACTTTCCGAACCTATAACTTTGTCAAAACTTTCCGAACCTATAACTTTGTCAAAACTGAACCGATTTTCAAAAGGAAAGGCGTTTTAGTCGTGGCTCGATCTCAATAATTAAGCCGCATTCATAGTTGGAAATGTTTTTTTTTTCGAAATTTATGTCAAAACTTTCCGAACCTATAAATATGTCAAAACTTTCAGAACCTATAACTTTGTCAAAACTGAACCGATTTTCAAAAGGAAAGGCGTTTTAGTCGTGGCTCGATCTCAATAATTAAACCGCATTCATAGTTGGAAATGTTTTTTTTTTTCGAAATTCATGTCAAAACTTTCCGAACCTATAAATATGTCAAAACTTTCCGAACCTATAACTTTGTCAAAACTGAACCGATTTTCAAAAGGAAAGGCGTTTTAGTCGTGGCTCGATCTCAATAATTAAACCGCATTCATAGTTGGAAATGTTTTTTTTGAAATTCTGTTAAAACTTTCCGAACCTGTAACTTTGTCAAAACTTTCCAGACCTATAACTATGTCAAAACTTTCCGAACCTATAACTTTGTCAAAACTGAACCGATTTTAAAAGGAAAGGCGTTTTAGTCGTGGCTCGATATCAATATTTAAACCGCATTCATAGTTGGAAATGTTTTTTTTTTCGAAATTTATGGTAAAACTTTCCGAACCTATAACTTTGTCAAAACTTTCCGAACCTATAACTTTGTCAAAACTGAACCGATTTTCAAAAGGAAAGGCGTTTTAGTCGTGGCTCGATCTCAATAATTAAGCCGCATTCATAGTTGGAAATGTTTTTTTTTTCGAAATTCATGTCAAAACTTTCCGAACCTATAAATATGTCAAAACTTTCAGAACCTATAACTTTGTCAAAACTGAACTGATTTTCAAAAGAAAGGCGTTTTAGTCGTGGCTCGATCTCAATAATTAAACCGCATTCATAGTTGGAAATGTTTTTTTTTCGAAATTCATGTTAAAACTTTCCGAACCTGTAACTTTGTCAAAACTTTCCAAACCTATAACTATGTCAAAACTTTCCGAACCTATAACTTTGTCAAAACTGAACCGATTTTCAAAAGGAAAGGCGTTTTAGTCGTGGCTCGATCTCAATAATTAAACCGCATTCATAGTTGCAAATGTTTTTTTTTTTCGAAATTCATGTTAAAACTTTCCGAACCTATAAATATGTCAAAACTTTCAGAACCTATAACTTTGTCAAAACTGAACCGATTTTCAAAAGGAAAGGCGTTTTAGTCGTGGCTCGATCTCAATATTTAAACCGCATTCATAGTTGGAAATGTTTTTTTTTTCGAAATTTATGTTAAAACTTTCCGAACCTATAACTTTGTCAAAACTTTCCGAACCTACAACTATGTCAAAACTTTCCGAACCTATAAATATGTCAAAACTTTCAGAACCTATAACTTTGTCAAAACTGAACCGATTTTCAAAAGGAAAGGCGTTTTAGTCGTGGCTCGATCTCAATATTTAAACCGCATTCATAGTTGGAAATGTTTTTTTTTTCGAAATTTATGTTAAAACTTTCCGAACCTATAACTTTGTCAAAACTTTCCGAACCTACAACTATGTCAAAACTTTCCGAACCTATAACTTTGTCAAAACTGAACCGATTTTCAAAAGGAAAGGCGTTTTAGTCGTGGCTCGATCTCAATAATTAAACCGCATTCATAGTTGGAAATGTTTTTTTTTTCGAAATTCATGTTAAAACTTTCCGAACCTATAACTTTGTCAAAACTTTCCGAACCTACAACTATGTCAAAACTTTCCGAACCTATAACTTTGTCAAAACTGAACCGATTTTCAAAAGGAAAGGCGTTTTAGTCGTGGCTCGATCTCAATAATTAAACCGCATTCATAGTTGGAAATGTTTTTTTTTTCGAAATTCATGTTAAAACTTTCCGAACCTGTAACTTTGTCAAAACTTTCCAAACCTATAACTATGTCAAAACTTTCAGAACCTATAACTTTGTCAAAACTGAACCGATTTTCAAAAGGAAAGGCGTTTTAGTCGTGGCTCGATCTCAATAATTAAACCGCATTCATAGTTGGAAATGTTTTTTTTTTCGAAATTCATGTTAAAACTTTTCGAACCTATAAATATGTCAAAACTTTCAGAACCTATAACTTTGTCAAAACTGAACCGATTTTCAAAAGGAAAGGCGTTTTAGTCGTGGCTCGATCTCAATAATTAAACCGTATTCATAGTTGCAAATGTTTTTTTTTTCGAAATTCATGTTAAAACTTTCCGAACCTATAAATATGTCAAAACTTTCAGAACCTATAACTTTGTCAAAACTGAACCGATTTTCAAAAGGAAAGGCGTTTTAGTCGTGGCTCGATCTCAATATTTAAACCGCATTCATAGTTGGAAATGTTTTTTTTTTCGAAATTTATGTTAAAACTTTCCGAACCTATAACTTTGTCAAAACTTTCCGAACCTACAACTATGTCAAAACTTTCCGAACCTATAACTTTGTCAAAACTGAACCAATTTTCAAAAGGAAAGGCGTTTTAGTGGTGGCTCGATCTCAATAATTAAACCGCATTCATAGTTGGAAATGTTTTTTTTTTCGAAATTCATGTTAAAACTTTCCGAACCTATAACTTCGTCAAAACTGAACCGATTTTCAAAAGGAAAGGCGTTTTAGTCGTGGCTCGATCTCAATAATTAAGCCGCATTCATAGTTGGAAATGTTTTTTTTTCGAAATTCATGTCAAAACTTTCCGAACCTATAACTTTGTCAAAACTGAACCGATTTTCAAAAGGAAAGGCGTTTTAGTCGTGGCTCGATCTCAATAATTAAACCGCATTCATAGTTGGAAATGTTTTTTTTTTCGAAATTCATGTTAAAACTTTCCGAACCTGTAACTTTGTCAAAACTTTCCAAACCTATAACTATGTCAAAACTTTCCGAACCTATAACTTTGTCAAAACTGAACCGATTTTCAAAAGGAAAGGCGTTTTAGTCGTGGCTCGATCTCAATATTTAAACCGCATTCATAGTTGGAAATGTTTTTTTTTTCGAAATTTATGGTAAAACTTTCCGAACCTATAACTTTGTCAAAACTTTCCGAACCTATAACTTTGTCAAAACTGAACCGATTTTCAAAAGGAAAGGCGTTTTAGTCGTGGCTCGATCTCAATAATTAAGCCGCATTCATAGTTGGAAATGTTTTTTTTTTCGAAATTCATGTCAAAACTTTCCGAACCTATAAATATGTCAAAACTTTCAGAACCTATAACTTTGTCATTACTGAACTGATTTTCAAAAGGAAAGGCGTTTTAGTCGTGGCTCGATCTCAATAATTAAACCGCATTCATAGTTGGAAATGTTTTTTTTTTCGAAATTCATGTTAAAACTTTCCGAACGCTGTAACTTATGTCAAAACTTTCCAGAACCTATAACTTTGTCAAAACTGAACCGATTTTCAAAAGGAAGGCGTTTTAGCGTGGTCGATGTCAATAATTAAACCGCATTCATAGTTGGAAATGTTTTTTTGTCGAAATTCATGTTAAAACTTTCCGAACCTGTAACTTCTGTCAAAACTTTTCGAACCTATAACTATGTCAAAACTTTCGAACCTATAACTTTGTCAAAACTGAACCGATTTTCAAAAGGAAAGGCGTTTTAGTCGTGGCTCGATCTCAATAATTAAACCGTATTCATAGTTGCAAATGTTTTTTATTGTTCGAAATTCATGTTAAAACTTTCCGAACCTATAAATATGTCAAAACTTTCAGAACCTATAACTTTGTCAAAACTGAACCGATTTTCAAAAGGAAAGGCGTTTTAGTCGTGGCTCGATCTCAATATTTAAACCGCATTCATAGTTGGAAATGTTTTTTTTTCGAAATTTATGTTAAAACTTTCCGAACCTATAACTTTGTCAAAACTTTCCGAACCTACAACTATGTCAAAACTTTCCGAACCTATAACTTTGTCAAAGCTGAACCACTTTTCGGGGCGTTTAGGTGGCTCGATCTCAATAATTAAACCGCATTCATAGTTGGAAATGTTTTTTTTTTCGAAATTCATGTTAAAACTTTCCGAACCTATAACTTCGTCAAAACTGAACCGATTTTCAAAAGGAAAGGCGTTTTAGTGGTGGCTCGATCTCAATAATTAAGCCGCATTCATAGTTGGAAATGTTTTTTTTTCGAAATTCATGTCAAAACTTTCCGAACCTATAACTTTGTCAAAACTGAACTGATTTTCAAAAGGAAAGGCGTTTTAGTCGTGGCTCGATCTCAATAATTAAACCGCATTCATAGTTGGAAATGTTTTTTTTTCGAAATTCATGTTAAAACTTTCCGAACCTGTAACTTTGTCAAAACTTTCCAGACCTATAACTATGTCAAAACTTTCCGAACCTATAACTTTGTCAAAACTGAACCGATTTTAAAAGGAAAGGCGTTTTAGTCGTGGCTCGATCTCAATAATTAAACCGCATTCATAGTTGGAAATGTTTTTTTTTTCGAAATTTATGGTAAAACTTTCCGAACCTATAACTTTGTCAAAACTTTCCGAACCTATAACTTTGTCAAAACTGAACCGATTTTCAAAAGGAAAGGCGTTTTAGTCGTGGCTCGATCTCAATAATTAAGCCGCATTCATAGTTGGAAATGTTTTTTTTTCGAAATTCATGTCAAAACTTTCCGAACCTATAAATATGTCAAAACTTTCAGAACCTATAACTTTGTCATTACTGAACTGATTTTCAAAAGAAAGGCGTTTTAGTCGTGGCTCGATCTCAATAATTAAACCGCATTCATAGTTGGAAATGTTTTTTTTTTTCGAAATTCATGTTAAAACTTTCCGAACCTATAAATATGTCAAAACTTTCAGAACCTATAACTTTGTCAAAACTGAACCGATTTTCAAAAGGAAAGGCGTTTTAGTCGTGGATCGATCTCAATAATTAAACCGCATTCATAGTTGGAAATGTTTTTTTTTCGAAATTCCTGTTAAAACTTTCCGAACCTGTAACTTTGTCAAAACTTTCCAAACCTATAACTATGTCAAAACTTTCCGAACCTATAACTTTGACAAAACTGAACCGATTTTCAAAAGGAAAGGCGTTTTAGTCGTGGATCGATCTCAATAATTAAACCGCATTCATATTTGCAAATGTTTTTTTTTGTTCGAAATTCATGTTAAAACTTTCCGAACCTATAAATATGTCAAAACTTTCAGAACCTATAACTTTGTCAAAACTGAACCGATTTTCAAAAGGAAAGGCGTTTTAGTCGTGGCTCGATCTCAATATTTAAACCGCATTCATAGTTGGAAATGTTTTTTTTTTCCAAATTTATGTTAAAACTTTCCGAACCTATAACTTTGTCAAAACTTTCCGAACCTACAACTATGTCAAAACTTTCCGAACCTATAACTTTGTCAAAACTGAACCACTTTTCAAAAGGAAAGGCGTTTTAGTGGTGGCTCGATCTCAATAATTAAACCGCATTCATAGTTGGAAATGTTTTTTTTTCGAAATTCATGTTAAAACTTTCCGAACCTATAACTTTGTCAAAACTGAACCGATTTTCAAAAGGAAAGGCGTTTTAGTCTGCTCGATCTCAATAATTAAGCCGCATTCATAGTTGGAAATGTTTTTTTTTCGAAATTCATGTCAAAACTTTCCGAACCTATAACTTTGTCATTACAACTGATTTTCAAAAGGAAAGGCGTTTTAGTCGTGCTCGTCCAATAATTAAACCGCATTCATAGTTGGAAATGTTTTTTTTTTCGAAATTTATGTTAAAACTTTCCGAACCTATAACTTTGTCAAAACTTCCGAACCTACAACTATGTCAAAACTTTCCGAACCTATAACTTTGTCAAAACTGAACCACTTTTCAAAAGGAAAGGCGTTTTAGTGGTGGCTCGATCTCAATAATTAAACCGCATTCATAGTTGGAAATGTTTTTTTTTCGAAATTCATGTTAAAACTTTCCGAACCTATAACTTCGTCAAAACTGAACCGATTTTCAAAAGGAAAGGCGTTTTAGTCGTGGCTCGATCTCAATAATTAAGCCGCATTCATAGTTGGAAATGTTTTTTTTTTCGAAATTCATGTCAAAACTTTCCGAACCTATAACTTTGTCATTACTGAACTGATTTTCAAAAGGAAAGGCGTTTTCGTCGTGGCTGATATCAATATTTAAACCGCATTCATAGTTGGAAATGTTTTTTTTTCGAAATTTATGGTAAAACTTTCCGAACCTATAACTTTGTCAAAACTTTCCGAACCTATAACTTTGTCAAAACTGAACCGATTTTCAAAAGGAAAGGCGTTTTAGTCGTGGCTCGATGTCAATAATTAAACCGCATTCATAGTTGGAAATGTTTTTTTTTTCGAAATTCATGTTAAAACTTTTCGAACCTATAAATATGTCAAAACTTTCAGAACCTATAACTTTGTCAAAACTGAACCGATTTTCAAAAGGAAAGGCGTTTTAGTCGTGGCTCGATCTCAATAATTAAACCGCATTCATAGTTGGAAATGTTTTTTTTTCGAAATTCATGTTAAAACTTTCCGAACCTGTAACTTTGTCCAAACTTTCCAAACCTATAACTATGTCAAAACTTTCCGAACCTATAACTTTGTCAAAACTGAACCGATTTTCAAAAGGAAAGGCGTTTTAGTCGTGGCTCGATCTCAATAATTAAACCGCATTCATAGTTGCAAATGTTTTTTTTTGTTCGAAATTCATGTTAAAACTTTCCGAACCTATAAATATGTCAAAACTTTCAGAACCTATAACTTTGTCAAAACTGAACCGATTTTCAAAAGGAAAGGCGTTTTAGTCGTGGCTCGATCTCAATATTTAAACCGCATTCATAGTTGGAAATGTTTTTTTTTTCGAAATTTATGTTAAAACTTTCCGAACCTATAACTTTGTCAAAACTTTCCGAACCTACAACTATGTCAAAACTTTCCGAACCTATAACTTTGTCAAAACTGAACCACTTTTCAAAAGGAAAGGCGTTTTAGTCGTGGCTCGATCTCAATAATTAAACCGCATTCATAGTTGGAAATGTTTTTTTTTCGAAATTCATGTTAAAACTTTCCGAACCTATAACTTCGTCAAAACTGAACCGATTTTCAAAAGGAAAGGCGTTTTAGTCGTGGCTCGATCTCAATAATTAAGCCGCATTCATAGTTGGAAATGTTTTTTTTTTCGAAATTCATGTCAAAACTTTCCGAACCTATAAATATGTCAAAACTTTCAGAACCTATAACTTTGTCATTACTGAACTGATTTTCAAAAGGAAAGGCGTTTTAGTCGTGGCTCGATCTCAATAATTAAACCGCATTCATAGTTGGAAATGTTTTTTTTTTCGAAATTCATGTTAAAACTTTCCGAACCTGTAACTTTGTCAAAACTTTCCAGACCTATAACTATGTCAAAACTTTCCGAACCTATAACTTTGTCAAAACTGAACCGATTTTCAAAAGGAAAGGCGTTTTAGCCGTGGCTCGATCTCAATAATTAAACCGCATTCATAGTTGGAAATGTTTTTTTTCGAAATTTATGTTAAAACTTTCCGAACCTATAACTTTGTCAAAACTTTCCGAACCTATAACTATGTCAAAACTTTCCGAACCTATAACTTTGTCAAAACTGAACCGATTTTAAAAGGAAAGGCGTTTTAGTCGTGGCTCGATATCAATATTTAAACCGCATTCATAGTTGGAAATGTTTTTTTTTTCGAAATTTATGGTAAAACTTTCCGAACCTATAACTTTGTCAAAACTTTCCGAACCTATAACTTTGTCAAAACTGAACCGATTTTCAAAAGGAAAGGCGTTTTAGTCGTGGCTCGATCTCAATAATTAAACCGCATTCATAGTTGGAAATGTTTTTTTTTCGAAATTCATGTTAAAACTTTCCGAACCTATAACTTTCTCAAAACTGAACCGATTTTCAAAAGGAAAGGCGTTTTAGTCGTGGCTCGATCTCAATAATTAAACCGCATTCATAGTTGGAAATGTTTTTTTTTTGCGAAATTCATGTCAAAACTTTCCGAACCTATAACTTTGTCAAAACTGAACCGATTTTCAAAAGGAAAGGCGTTTTAGTCGTGGCTCGATCTCAATAATTAAACCGCATTCATAGTTGGAAATGTTTTTTTTTTCGAAATTCATGTTAAAACTTTCCGAACCTATAACTATGTCAAAACTTTCAGAACCTATAACTTTGTCAAAACTGAACCGATTTTCAAAAGGAAAGGCGTTTTAGTCGTGGCTCGATCTCAATAATTAAACCGCATTCATAGTTGGAAATGTTTTTTTTTTCGAAATTCATGTTAAAACTTTCCGAACCTATAACTTTGTCAAAACTTTCCGAACCTATAACTATGTCAAAACTTTCAGAACCTATAACTTTGTCAAAACTGAACCGATTTTCAAAAGGAAAGGCGTTTTAGTCGTGGCTCGATCTCAATAATTAAACCGCATTCATAGTTGGAAATGTTTTTTTTTTCGAAATTCATGTTAAAACTTTCCGAACCTATAACTTTGTCAAAACTTTGAACCGAACTTTTCAAAACTGAAACGTTAGTCTGTCAAAACTTTCCGAACCTGTAACTTTGTCAAAACTTTCCGAACCTATAATATTCAAAACGTTCGAACTACTTGCAAATGTTTTGCGTTTTAGTCGTGGCTCGATCTCAATAATTAAACCGCATTCATAGTTGAAATGTTTTTTTTTTCGAAATTCTATTCCGAACCTATAACTTTGTCAAAACTTTCCGAACCTTTAACTGTGTCAAAACTTTCCGAACCTATAACTTTGTCAAAACTGAACCGATTTTCAAAAGGAAAGGCGTTTTAGTCGTGGCTCGATCTCAATAATTAAACCGCATTCATAGTTGGAAATGTTTTTTTTCGAATTCATGTTAAAACTTTCCGAACCTGTAACTTTGTCAAAACTTTCCGAACCTATAACTATGTCAAAACTTTCCGAACCTATAACTTTGTCAAAACTGAACCGATTTTCAAAAGGAAAGGCGTTTTAGTCGTGGCTCGATCTCAATAATTAAACCGCATTCATAGTTGCAAATGTTTTTTTTGTTCGAAATTCATGTTAAAACTTTCCGAACCTATAAATATGTCAAAACTTTCAGAACCTATAACTTTGTCAAAACTGAACCGATTTTCAAAAGGAAAGGCGTTTTAGTCGTGGCTCGATCTCAATAATTAAACCGCATTCATAGTTGGAAATGTTTTTTTTTTCGAAATTCATGTTAAAACTTTCCGAACCTGTAACTTTGTCAAAACTTTCCGAACCTACAATCCGAACCTACAACTATGTCAAAACTTTCCGAACCTATAACTTTGTCAAAACTGAACCACTTTTCAAAAGGAAAGGCGTTTTAGTCGTGGCTCGATCTCAATAATTAAACCGCATTCATAGTTGGAAATGTTTTTTTTTCGAAATTCATGTTAAAACTTTCCGAACCTATAACTTCGTCAAAACTGAACCGATTTTCAAAAGGAAAGGCGTTTTAGTCGTGGCTCGATCTCAATAATTAAACCGCATTCATAGTTGGAAATGTTTTTTTTTTCGAAATTCATGTCAAAACTTTCCGAACCTATAAATATGTCAAAACTTTCAGAACCTATAACTTTGTCATTACTGAACCGATTTTCAAAAGGAAAGGCGTTTTAGTCGTGGCTCGATCTCAATAATTAAACCGCATTCATAGTTGGAAATGTTTTTTTTTTCGAAATTCATGTTAAAACTTTCCGAACCTGTAACTTTGTCAAAACTTTCCAGACCTATAACTATGTCAAAACTTTCCGAACCTATAACTTTGTCAAAACTGAACCGATTTTCAAAAGGAAAGGCGTTTTAGTCGTGGCTCGATCTCAATAATTAAACCGCATTCATAGTTGGAAATGTTTTTTTTCGAAATTTATGTTAAAACTTTCCGAACCTATAACTTTGTCAAAACTTTCCGAACCTATAACTATGTCAAAACTTTCCGAACCTATAACTTTGTCAAAACTGAACCGATTTTAAAAGGAAAGGCGTTTTAGTCGTGGCTCGATATCAATATTTAAACCGCATTCATAGTTGGAAATGTTTTTTTTTCGAAATTTATGGTAAAACTTTCCGAACCTATAACTTTGTCAAAACTTTCCGAACCTATAACTTTGTCAAAACTGAACCGATTTTCAAAAGGAAAGGCGTTTTAGTCGTGGCTCGATCTCAATAATTAAACCGCATTCATAGTTGGAAATGTTTTTTTTTGTTCGAAATTCATGTTCAAAACTTTCCGAACCTATAAATATGTCAAAACTTTCCGAACCTATAACTTTGTCAAAACTGAACCGATTTTCAAAAGGAAAGGCGTTTTAGTCGTGGCTCGATCTCAATAATTAAACCGCATTCATAGTTGGAAATGTTTTTTTTTTCGAAATTCATGTTAAAACTTTCCGAACCTATAACTTTGTCAAAACTTTCAGAACCTATAACTATGTCAAAACTTTCCGAACCGCGTTTTAGTCGTGGCTCGATCTCAATAATTAAACCGCATTCATAGTTGGAAATGTTTTTTTTCGAAATTTATGTTAAAACTTTCCGAACCTATAACTTTGTCAAAACTTTCCGAACCTATAACTATGTCAAAACTTTCCGAACCTATAACTTTGTCAAAACTGAACCATTTTCAAAAGGAAAGGCGTTTTAGTCGTGGCTCGATCTCAATAATTAAACCGCATTCATAGTTGGAAATGTTTTTTTTTTCGAAATTCATGTTAAAACTTTCCGAACCTGATAACTATTGTCAAAACTTTCCGAACCTATAACTTTGTCAAAACTGAACCGATTTTCAAAAGGAAAGGCGTTTTAGTCGTGGCTCGATCTCAATAATTAAACCGCATTCATAGTTGGAAATGTTTTTTTTTTCGAAATTCATGTTAAAACTTTCCGAACCTTAACTTTGTCAAACTTTCCAACCTTAACTTGTCAAAACTTTCCGAACCTATAACTTTGTCAAAACTGAACCGATTTTCAAAAGGAAAGGCGTTTTAGTCGTGGCTCGATCTCAATAATTAAACCGCATTCATAGTTGGAAATGTTTTTTTTCGAAATTCATGTTAAAACTTTCCGAACCTATAAACTATTGTCAAAACTTTCCGAACCTATAACTTTGTCAAAACTGAACCGATTTTCAAAAGGAAAGGCGTTTTAGTCGTGGCTCGATCTCAATAATTAAACCGCATTCATAGTTGGAAATGTTTTTTTTTTTCGAAATTCATGTTAAAACTTTCCGAACCTATAAATATGTCAAAACTTTCAGAACCTATAACTTTGTCAAAACTGAACCGATTTTCAAAAGGAAAGGCGTTTTAGTCGTGGCTCGATCTCAATATTTAAACCGCATTCATAGTTGGAAATGTTTTTTTTTGAAATTCATGTTAAAACTTTCCGAACCTGTAACTTTGTCAAAACTTTCCGAACCTATAACTATGTCAAAACTTTCCGAACCTATAACTTTGTCAAAACTGAACCGATTTTCAAAAGGAAAGGCGTTTTAGTCGTGGATCGATCTCAATAATTAAACCGCATTCATAGTTGCAAATGTTTTTTTTTGTTCGAAATTCATGTTAAAACTTTCCGAACCTATAAATATGTCAAAACTTTCAGAACCTATAACTTTGTCAAAACTGAACCGATTTTCAAAAGGAAAGGCGTTTTAGTCGTGGCTCGATCTCAATATTTAAACCGCATTCATAGTTGGAAATGTTTTTTTTTTCGAAATTTATGTTAAAACTTTCCGAACCTATAACTTTGTCAAAACTTTCCGAACCTACAACTATGTCAAAACTTTCCGAACCTATAACTTTGTCAAAACTGAACCACTTTTCAAAAGGAAAGGCGTTTTAGTCGTGGCTCGATCTCAATAATTAAACCGCATTCATAGTTGGAAATGTTTTTATTTCGAAATTCATGTTAAAACTTTCCGAACCTATAACTTCGTCAAAACTGAACCGATTTTCAAAAGGAAAGGCGTTTTAGTCGTGGCTCGATCTCAATAATTAAGCCGCATTCATAGTTGGAAATGTTTTTTTTTTCGAAATCATGTCAAAACTTTCCGAACCTATAAATATGTCAAAACTTTCAGAACCTATAACTTTGTCATTACTGAACTGATTTTCAAAAGGAAAGGCGTTTTAGTCGTGGCTCGATCTCAATAATTAAACCGCATTCATAGTTGGAAATGTTTTTTTTTTCGAAATTCATGTTAAAACTTTCCGAACCTGTAACTTTGTCAAAACTTTCCAGACCTATAACTATGTCAAAACTTTCCGAACCTATAACTTTGTCAAAACTGAACCGATTTTCAAAAGGAAAGGCGTTTTAGCCGTGGCTCGATCTCAATAATTAAACCGCATTCATAGTTGGAAATGTTTTTTTTCGAAATTTATGTTAAAACTTTCCGAACCTATACCTTTGTCACAACTGAACCGATTTTAAAAGGAAAGGCGTTTTAGTCGTGGCTCGATATCAATATTTAAACCGCATTCATAGTTGGAAATGTTTTTTTTTTCGAAATTTATGGTAAAACTTTCCGAACCTATAACTTTGTCAAAACTTTCCGAACCTATAACTTTGTCAAAACTGAACCGATTTTCAAAAGGAAAGGCGTTTTAGTCGTGGCTCGATCTCAATAATTAAGCCGCATTCATAGTTGGAAATGTTTTTTTTTTCGAAATTCATGTCAAAACTTTCCGAACCTATAAATATGTCAAAACTTTCAGAACCTATAACTTTGTCATTACTGAACTGATTTTCAAAAGGAAAGGCGTTTTAGTCGTGGCTCGATCTCAATAATTAAACCGCATTCATAGTTGGAAATGTTTTTTTTTTCGAAATTCATGTTAAAACTTTTCGAACGTATAAATATGTCAAAACTTTCAGAACCTATAACTTTGTCAAAACTGAACCGATTTTCAAAAGGAAAGGCGTTTTAGTCGTGTCTCGATCTCAATAATTAAGCCGAATTCATAGTTGGAAATGTTTTTTTTTCGAAATTCCTGTTAAAACTTTCCGAACCTGTAACTTTGTCAAAACTTTCCAAACCTATAACTATGTCAAAACTTTCCGAACCTATAACTTTGTCAAAACTGAACCGATTTTCAAAAGGAAAGGCGTTTTAGTCGTGGATCGATCTCAATAATTAAACCGCATTCATAGTTGCAAATGTTTTTTTTTGTTCGAAATTCATGTTAAAACTTTCCGAACCTATAAATATGTCAAAACTTTCAGCACCTATAACTTTGTCAAAACTGAACCGATTTTCAAAAGGAAAGGCGTTTTAGTCGTGGCTCGATCTCAATATTAAACCGCATTCATAGTTGGAAATGTTTTTTTTTTCGAAATTTATGTTAAAACTTTCCGAACCTATAACATTGTCAAAACTTTCCGAACCTACAACTATGTCAAAACTTTCCGAACCTATAACTTTGTCAAAACTGAACCACTTTTCAAAAGGAAAGGCGTTTTAGTCGTGGCTCGATCTCAATAATTAAACCGCATTCATAGTTGGAAATGTTTTTTTTTCGAAATTCATGTTAAAACTTTCCGAACCTACAACTTTGTCAAATCTGAGCCGATTTTCAAAAGGAAAGGCGTTTTAGCCGTGGCTCGATCTCAATAATTAAACCGCATTCATAGTTGGAAATGTTTTTTTTCGAAATTTATGTTAAAACTTTCCGAACCTATAACTTTGTCAAAACTTTCCGAACCTATAACTTCGTCAAAACTGAACCGATTTTCAAAAGGAAAGGCGTTTTAGCCGTGGCTCGATCTCAATAATTAAGCCGCATAAAGTGCAAATGTTGTTTTTTTCGAAATTCATGTCAAAACTTTCCGAACCTATAAATATGTCAAAACTTTCAGAACCTATAACTTTGTCATTACTGAACTGATTTTCAAAAGGAAAGGCGTTTTAGTCGTGGCTCGATCTCAATAATTAAACCGCATAGTTGGAACTGTTGTCAAAACTTTCCAGACCTATAACTATGTCAAAACTTTCCGAACCTATAACTTTGTCAAAACTTTCCGAACCTACAACTATGTCAAAACTTTCCGAACCTATAACTTTGTCAAAACTGAACCACTTTTCAAAAGGAAAGGCGTTTTAGTCGTGGCTCGATCTCAATAATTAAACCGCATTCATAGTTGGAAATGTTTTTTTTTTCGAAATTCATGTTAAAACTTTCCGAACCTATAACTTCGTCAAAACTGAACCGATTTTCAAAAGGAAAGGCGTTTTAGTCGTGGCTCGATATCAATATTAACCGTCATTCATAGTTGGAAATGTTTTTTTTTTTCGAAATTTATGGTAAAACTTTCCGAACCTATAACTTTGTCAAAACTTTCCGAACCTATAACTTTGTCAAAACTGAACCGATTTTCAAAAGGAAAGGCGTTTTAGTCGTGGCTCGATCTCAATAATTAAACCGCATTCATAGTTGGAAATGTTTTTTTTTTTCGACATTCATGTCAAAACTTTCCGAACCTATAAATATGTCCAAACTTTCAGAACCTATAACTTTGTCAAAACTGAACCGATTTTCAAAAGGAAAGGCGTTTTAGTCGTGGCTGGATCTCAATAATTAAACCGCATTCATAGTTGGAAATGTTTTTATTTTCGAAATTCATGTCAAAACTTTCCGAACCTATAACTTTGTCAAAACTTTCCGAACCTATAACTATGTCAAAACTTTCCGAACCTATAACTTTGTCAAAACTGAACCGATTTTCAAAAGGAAAGGCGTTTTAGTCGTGGCTCGATCTCAATAATTAAACCGCATTCATAGTTGGAAATGTTTTTTTTTTCGAAATTATGTTAAAACTTTCCGAACCTGTAACTTGTCAAAACTTTCCAACCTATAACTATGTCAAAACTTTCCGAACCTATAACTTTGTCAAAACTGAACCGATTTTAAAAGGAAAGGCGTTTTAGTCGTGGCTCGATCTCAATATTAAACCGCATTCATAGTTGGAAATGTTTTTTTTTCGAAATTCATGTAAAACTTCCGAACCTATAACTTTGTCAAAACTGAACCGATTTTCAAAAGGAAAGGCGTTTTAGTCGTGCTCGATCTCAATAATTAAACCGCATTCATAGTTGGAAATGTTTTTTTTCGAAATTCATGTTAAAACTTTCCGAACCTATAACTATGTCGAAACTTTCCGAACCTATAACTTTGTCAAAACTGACGATTTTCAAAAGGAAAGGCGTTTTAGTCGTGGCTCGATCTCAATAATTAAACCGCATTCATAGTTGGAAATGTTTTTTTTGTTCGAAATTCATGTTAAAACTTTCCGAACCTATAACTATGTCAAAACTTTCAGAACCTATAACTTTGTCAAAACTGAACCGATTTTCAAAAGGAAAGGCGTTTTAGTCGTGGCTTGATCTCAATATTTAAACCGCATTCATAGTTGGAAATGTTTTTTTTTTTTCGAAATTTATGTTAAAACTTTCCGAACCTATAACTTTGTCAAAACTTTCCGAACCTATAACTATGTCAAAACTTTCCGAACCTATAACTTTGTCAAAACTGAACCACTTTTCAAAAGGAAAGGCGTTTTAGTCGTGGCTCGATCTCAATAATTAAACCGCATTCATAGTTGGAAATGTTTTTTTTGAAATTATGGTAAAACTTTCCGAACCTATAACTTTGTCAAAACTGAACCGATTTTCAAAAGGAAAGGCGTTTTAGTCGTGCTCGATCTCAATAATTAAACCGCATTCATAGTTGGAAATGTTTTTTTTTTCGAAATTCATGTTAAAACTTTCCGAACCTGTAACTTTGTCCAAACTTTCCAAACCTATAACTATGTCAAAACTTTCCGAACCTATAACTTTGTCAAAACTGAACTCGATTTTCAAAAGGAAAGGCGTTTTAGTCGTGGCTCGATCTCAATAATTAAACCGCATTCATAGTTGCAAATGTTTTTTTTTGTTCGAAATTCATGTTAAAACTTTCCGAACCTTAACTTTGTCAAAACTTTCCGACCTTAACTTGTCAAAACTTTCCGAACCTATAACTTTGTCAAAACTGAACCGATTTTCAAAAGGAAAGGCGTTTTAGTCGTGGCTCGATCTCAATAATTAAACCGCATTCATAGTTGGAAATGTTTTTTTTCGAAATTTATGTTAAAACTTTCCGAACCTATAACTTTGTCAAAACTTTCCGAACCTATAACTATGTCAAAACTTTCCGAACCTATAACTTTGTCAAAACTGAACCACTTTTCAAAAGGAAAGGCGTTTTAGTCGTGGCTCGATCTCAATAATTAAACCGCATTCATAGTTGGAAATGTTTTTTTTTTCGAAATTTATGGTAAAACTTTCCGAACCTTAACTTTGTCAAACTTTGAACCTACTTTTCAAAACTTTCCGAACCTAAACTTTGTCAAAACTGAACCGATTTTCAAAAGGAAAGGCGTTTTAGTCGTGGATGTCTCTATTCGCATTCATAGTTAATTAACTTTTTGAACTGTTCGACATTATATCCAAACTTTCCGAACCTATAAATATGTCAAAACTTTCAGAACCTATAACTTTGTCAAAACTGAACCGATTTTCAAAAGGAAAGGCGTTTTAGTCGTGGCTCGATCTCAATAATTAAACCGCATTCATAGTTGGAAATGTTTTTTTTTTTCGAAATTCATGTTAAAACTTTCCGAACCTATAACTTTGTCAAAACTTTCCGAACCTATAACTATGTCAAAACTTTCCGAACCTATAACTTTGTCAAAACTGAACCGATTTTCAAAAGGAAAGGCGTTTTAGTCGTGGCTCGATCTCAATAATTAAACCGCATTCATAGTTGGAAATGTTTTTTTTTCGAAGTATTCATGTTAAAACTTTCCGAACCTATAACTTTGTCAAAACTGAACCGATTTTCAAAAGCAAAGGCGTTTTAGTAGTGGCTCGATCTCAATAACTAACCGCATTCATAGTTGGAAAGTGTTTTTTTTGATTCATGTTAAACCGTTCAATGGAACTTTGTTTTCGACCTTCATGTAAAACTTTCCGAACCTATAACTTTGTCAAAACTGAACCGATTTTCAAAAGGAACTATTGGTCGAATAACTTTCAGTCAAGTGGCCAATATCTCAACTACTTTGTCAAAACTGAACCGATTTTCAAAAGGAAAGGCGTTTTAGTCGTGGATATCTCAATATTAAACCGCATTCATAGTTGAAATGTTTTTTTTTCGAAATTTATGTTAAAACTTTCCGAACCTATGACTTTTCAAAACTTTCCGAACCTATAACTATGTCAAAACTTTCCGAACCTATAACTTTGTCAAAACTGAACCACTTTTCAAAAGGAAAGGCGTTTTAGTCGTGGCTCGATCTCAATAATTAAACCGCATTCATAGTTGGAAATGTTTTTTTTTCGAAATTTATGTTAAAACTTTCCGAACCTATAACTTCTGTCAAAACTGAACCGATTTTCAAAAGGAAAGGCGTTTTAGTCGTGGCTCGATCTCAATAATTAAACCGCATTCATAGTTGGAAATGTTTTTTTTTTCGAAATTCATGTAAAATTTCCAACCTAAACTATGTCAAAACTTTCCGAACCTATAACTTTGTCAAAACTGAACCGATTTTCAAAAGGAAAGGCGTTTTAGTCGTGGCTCGATCTCAATAATTAAACCGCATTCATAGTTGGAAATGTTTTTTT
The DNA here is from genome assembly GCA_035044485.1 of Scaptomyza reducta. Taxonomy (NCBI): domain Eukaryota; kingdom Metazoa; phylum Arthropoda; class Insecta; order Diptera; family Drosophilidae; genus Scaptomyza; species Scaptomyza reducta. The sequence continues at coordinate 20,022 of JAWNNV010000454.1, forward strand.
TTCGAAATTCATGTTAAAACTTTCCGAACCTGTACAACTTTGTCTTTGTCAAAACTGAACCGATTTTCAAAAGGAAAGGCGTTTTAGCCGTGGCTCGATCTCAATAATTAAACCGCATTCATAGTTGGAAATGTTTTTTTTCGAAATTTATGTTAAAACTTTCCGAACCTATAACTTTGTCAAAACTTTCCGAACCTATAACTTGTCAAAACTGAACCGATTTTCAAAAGGAAAGGCGTTTTAGTCGTGGCTCGATCTCAATAATTAAACCGCATTCATAGTTGCAAATGTTTTTTTTTTTCGAAATTCATGTTAAAACTTTCCGAACCTATAAATCTGTCAAAACTTTCCGAACCTATAACTTTGTCAAAACTGAACCGATTTTCAAAAGGAAAGGCGTTTTAGTCGTGGCTCGATCTCAATAATTAAACCGCATTCATAGTTGGAAATGTTTTTTTTTTCGAAATTTACGTTAAAACTTTCCGAACCTATGACTTTTCAAAACTTTCCGAACCTATAACTATGTCAAAACTTTCCGAACCTATAACTTTGTCAAAACTGAACCGATTTTCAAAAGGAAAGGCGTTTTAGTCGTGGCTCGATCTCAATAATTAAACCGCATTCATAGTTGGAAATGTTTTTTTTTCGAAATTTATGGTAAAACTTTCCGAACCTATAACTTTGTCAAAACTGAACCGATAACTTTGTCAAAACTGAACCCTTTCATAAGGAAAGGCGTTTTAGTCGTGGCTCGATCTCAATAATTAAACCGCATTCATAGTTGGAAATGTTTTTTCTTTCGAAACCTATAACTATGTCAAAACTTTCCGAACCTATAACTTTGTCAAAACTGAACCGATTTTCAAAAGGAAAGGCGTTTTAGTCGTGGCTCGATCTCAATAATTAAACCGCATTCATAGTTGGAAATGTTTTTTTTTTCGAAATTCATGTTAAAACTTTCCGAACCTATAACTATGTCAAAACTTTCAGAACCTATAACTTTGTCAAAACTGAACCGATTTTCAAAAGGAAAGGCGTTTTAGTCGTGGCTCGATCTCAATAATTAAACCGCATTCATAGTTGGAAATGTTTTTTTTTCGAAATTCATGTTAAAACTTTCCGAACCTGTAACTTTGTCAAAACTTTCCAAACCTATAACTATGTCAAAACTTTCCGAACCTATAACTTTGTCAAAACTGAACCGATTTTCAAAAGGAAAGGCGTTTTAGTCGTGGCTCGATCTCAATAATTAAACCGCATTCATAGTTGCAAATGTTTTTTTTTTCGAAATTCATGTTAAAACTTTCCGAACCTATAACTTGTCAAAACTTTCCGAACCTATAACTTTGTCAAAACTGAACCGATTTTCAAAAGGAAACAGGCGTTTCAGTCGTCTCAATAATTAAACCGCATTCATAGTTGGAAATGTTTTTTTTTTCGAAATTCATGTTAAAACTTTCCGAACCTATAACTTTGTCAAAACTGAACCGATTTTCAAAAGGAAAGGCGTTTTCGTCGTGGCTCGATCTCAATAATTAAACCGCATTCATAGTTGGAAATGTTTTTTTTTTCGAAATTAATGTTAAAACTTTCCGAACCTGTAACTTTGTCAAAACTTTCCGAACCTATAACTATGTCAAAACTTTCCGAACCTATAACTTTGTCAAAACTGAACCGATTTTCAAAAGGAAAGGCGTTTTAGTCGTGGCTCGATCTCAATAATTAAACCGCATTCATAGTTGGAAATGTTTTTTTTTTTCGAAATTCATGTTAAAACTTTCCGAACCTGTAACTATGTCAAAACTTTCCGAACCTATAACTTTGTCAAAACTGAACCGATTTTCAAAAGGAAAGGCGTTTTAGTCGTGGCTCGATCTCAATAATTAAACCGCATTCATAGTTGGAAATGTTTTTTTTTTCGAAATTCATGTTAAAACTTTCCGAACCTTAACTTTGTCAAACTTTCCAACCTTCGCAAAATTTCCGAACCTATAACTTTGTCAAAACTGACGATTTTCAAAAGGAAAGGCGTTTTAGTCGTGGCTCGATCTCAATAATTAAACCGCATTCATAGTTGGAAATGTTTTTTTTTTGAAATTCGAACTTATGTCAAAACTTTCCGAACCTATAAATATGTCAAAACTTTCAGAACCTATAACTTTGTCAAAACTGAACCGATTTTCAAAAGGAAAGGCGTTTTAGTCGTGGCTTGATCTCAATAATTAAACCGCATTCATAGTTGGAAATGTTTTTTTTTTCGAAATTCATGTTAAAACTTTCCGAACCTGTAACTTTGTCAAAACTTTCCGAACCTATAACTATGTCAAAACTTTCCGAACCTATAACTTTGTCAAAACTGAACCGATTTTAAAAGGAAAGGCGTTTTAGTCGTGGCTCGATCTCAATATTTAAACCGCATTCATAGTTGGAAATGTTTTTTTTTTCGAAATTTATGTTAAAACTTTCCGAACCTATAACTTTGTCAAAACTTTCCGAACCTAAACTTTGTCAAAACTGAACCGATTTTCAAAAGGAAAGGCGTTTTAGTCGTGGCTCGATCTCAATAATTAAACCGCATTCATAGTTGGAAATGTTTTTTTTTGTTCGAAATTCATGTTAAAACTTTCCGAACCTATAACTATATGTCAAAACTTTCCGAACCTATAACTTTGTCAAAACTGAACCGATTTTCAAGAAGGGCGTTTTAGTCGTGGCTCGATCTCAATATTAAACCGCATTCATAGTTGGAAATGTTTTTTTTTTCGAAATTCATGTTAAAACTTTCCGAACCTATAACTTTGTCAAAACTTTCCGAACCTATAACTATGTCAAAACTTTCCGAACCTATAACTTTGTCAAAACTGAACCGATTTTCAAAAGGAAAGGCGTTTTAGTCGTGGCTCGATCTCAATAATTAAACCGCATTCATAGTTGGAAATGTTTTTTTTTCGAAATTCATGTTAAAACTTTCCGAACCTATAACTTGTCAAAATTTCCGAACCTAAACTTGTCAAAACTGAACCGATTTTCAAAAGGAAAGGCGTTTTAGTCGTGGCTCGATCTCAATAATTAAGCCGCATTCATAGTTGGAAATGTTTTTTTTTCGAAATTCATGTTAAAACTTTCCGAACCTGTAACTTTGTCCAAACTTTCCAGACCTATAACTATGTCAAAACTTTCCGAACCTATAACTTTGTCAAAACTGAACCGATTTTCAAAAGGAAAGGCGTTTTAGTCGTGGCTCGATCTCAATAATTAAACCGTATTCATAGTTGCAAATGCTTTTTTTTTGTTCGAAATTCATGTTAAAACTTTCCGAACCTATAAATATGTCAAAACTTTCAGAACCTATAACTTTGTCAAAACTGAACCGATTTTCAAAAGGAAAGGCGTTTTAGTCGTGGCAATATCTCAATATTTAAACCGCATTCATAGTTGGAAATGTTTTTTTTTTTTCGAAATTTATGTTAAAACTTTCCGAACCTATGACTTTATCAAAACTTTCCGAACCTATAACTATGTCAAAACTTTCCGAACCTATAACTTTGTCAAAACTGAACCACTTTTCAAAAGGAAAGGCGTTTTAGTCGTGGCTCGATCTCAATAATTAAACCGCATTCATAGTTGGAAATGTTTTTTTTTTCGAAATTTATGGTAAAACTTTCCGAACCTATAACTTTGTCAAAACTGAACCGATTTTCAAAAGGAAAGGCGTTTTAGTCGTGGCTCGATCTCAATAATTAAACCGCATTCATAGTTGGAAATGTTTTTTTTTTCGAAATTCATGTTAAAACTTTCCGAACCTGTAACTTTGTCCAAACTTTCCAAACCTATAACTATGTCAAAACTTTCCGAACATATAACTTTGTCAAAACTGAACCGATTTTCAAAAGGAAAGGCGTTTTAGTCGTGGCTCGATCTCAATAATTAAACCGCACTCATAGTTGCAAATGTTTTTTTTTGTTCGAAATTCATGTTAAAACTTTCCGAACCTATAACTTTGTCAAAACTTTCCGAACCTTTAACTGTGTCAAAACTTTCCGAACCTATAACTTTGTCAAAACTGAACCGATTTTCAAAAGGAAAGGCGTTTTAGTCGTGGCTCGATCTCAATAATTAAACCGCATTCATAGTTGGAAATGTTTTTTTTCGAAGTTTATGTTAAAACTTTCCGAACCTATAACTTTGTCAAAACTTTCCGAACCTACAACTATGTCAAAACTTTCCGAACCTATAACTTTGTCAAAACTCAACCACTTTTCAAAAGGAAAGGAGTTTTAGTCGTGGCTTGATCTCAATAATTAAACCGCATTCATAGTTGGAAATGTTTTTTTTTCGAAATTCATGTTAAAACTTTCCGAACCTGTAACTTTGTCGAAACTTTCCGAACCTATAACTATGTCAAAACTTTCCGAACCTATAACTTTGTCAAAACTCAACCACTTTTCAAAAGGAAAGGAGTTTTAGTCGTGGCTTGATCTCAATAATTAAACCGCATTCATAGTTGGAAATGTTTTTTTTTCGAAGTTCATGTTAAAACTTTCCGAACCTGTAACTTTGTCGAAACTTTCCGAACCTATAACTATGTCAAAACTTTCCGAACCTATAACTTTGTCAAAACTGAACCGATTTTAAAAGGAAAGGCGTTTTAGTCGTGGCTCGATATCAATATTTAAACCGCATTCATAGTTGGAAATGTTTTTTTTTTCGAAATTTATGGTAAAACTTTCCGAACCTATAAATATGTCAAAACTTTCAGAACCTATAACTTTGTCAAAACTGAACCGATTTTCAAAAGGAAAGGCGTTTTAGTCGTGGCTCGATCTCAATATTTAAACCGCATTCATAGTTGGAAATGTTTTTTTTTTCGAAATTTATGTTAAAACTTTCCGAACCTATAACTTTGTCAAAACTTTCCGAACCTACAACTATGTCAAAACTTTCCGAACCTATAACTTTGTCAAAACTGAACCGATTTTCAAAAGGAAAGGCGTTTTAGTCGTGGCTCGATCTCAATAATTAAACCGCACTCATAGTTGCAAAGGTTTTTTTTTGTTCGAAATTCATGTTAAAACTTTCCGAACCTATAACTTTGTCAAAACTTTCCGAACCTTTAACTGTGTCAAAACTTTCCGAACCTATAACTTTGTCAAAACTGAACCGATTTTCAAAAGGAAAGGCGTTTTAGTCGTGGCTCGATCTCAATAATTAAACCGCATTCATAGTTGGAAATGTTTTTTTTTCGAAATTTACGTTAAAACTTTCCGAACCTATAACTTTGTCGAAACTTTCCGAACCTATAACTATGTCAAAACTTTCCGAACCTATAACTTTGTCAAAACTGAACCGATTTTAAAAGGAAAGGCGTTTTAGTCGTGGCTCGATATCAATATTTAAACCGCATTCATAGTTGGAAATGTTTTTTTTTTCGAAATTTATGGTAAAACTTTCCGGAACTATAATTTTGTCAAAACTTTCCGAACCTATAACTTTGTCAAAACTGAACCGATTTTCAAAAGGAAAGGCGTTTTAGTCGTGGCTCGATCTCAATAATTAAGCCGCATTCATAGTTGGAAATGTTTTTTTTTTCGAAATTCATGTCAAAACTTTCCGAACCTTTAAATATGTCAAAACTTTCAGAACCTATAACTTTGTCATTACTGAACTGATTTTCAAAAGGAAAGGCGTTTTAGTCGTGGCTCGATCTCAATAATTAAACCGCATTCATAGTTGCAAATGTTTTTTTTTTCGAAATTCCTGTTAAAACTTTCCGAACCTGTAACTTTGTCAAAACTTTCCAAACCTATAACTATGTCAAAACTTTCCGAACCTATAACTTTGTCAAAACTGAACCGATTTTCAAAAGGAAAGGCGTTTTAGTCGTGGATCGATCTCAATAATTAAACCGCATTCATAGTTTGAAATGTTTTTTTTGTTCGAAATTCATGTTAAAACTTTCCGAACCTATAAATATGTCAAAACTTTCAGAACCTATAACTTTGTCAAAACTGAACCGATTTTCAAAAGGAAAGGGGTTTTAGTCGTGGCTCGATCTCAATATTTAAACCGCATTCATAGTTGGAAATGTTTTTTTTTTTCGAAATTTATGTTAAAACTTTCCGAACCTATAACTTTGTCAAAACTTTCCGAACCTACAACTATGTCAAAACTTTCCGAACCTATAACTTTGTCAAAACTGAACCACTTTTCAAAAGGAAAGGCGTTTTAGTCGTGGCTCGATCTCAATAATTAAACCGCATTCATAGTTGGAAATGTTTTTTTTTCGAAATTCATGTTAAAACTTTCCGAACCTATAACTTCGTCAAAACTGAACCGATTTTCAAAAGGAAAGGCGTTTTAGTCGTGGCTCGATCTCAATAATTAAGCCGCATTCATAGTTGGAAATGTTTTTTTTTCGAAATTCATGTCAAAACTTTCCGAACGTATAAATATGTCAAAACTTTCATAACCTATAACTTTGTCATTACTGAACTGATTTTCAAAAGGAAAGGCGTCTTAGTCGTGGCTCGATCTCAATAATTAAACCGCATTCATAGTTGGAAATGTTTTTTTTTTCGAAATTCATGTTAAAACTTTCCGAACCTGTAACTTTGTCAAAACTTTCCAGACCTATAACTATGTCAAAACTTTCCGAACCTATAACTTTGTCAAAACTGAACCGATTTTAAAAGGAAAGGCGTTTTAGTCGTGGCTCGATATCAATATTTAAACCGCATTCATAGTTGGAAATGTTTTTTTTTTCGAAATTTATGGTAAAACTTTCCGAACCTATAACTTTGTCAAAACTTTCAGAACCTATAACTTTGTCATTACTGAACTGATTTTCAAAAGTAAAGGCGTTTTAGTCGTGGCTCGATCTCAATAATTAAGCCGCATTCATAGTTGGAAATGTTTTTTTTTTCGAAATTCATGTCAAAACTTTCCGAACCTATAAATATGTCAAAACTTTCAGAACCTATAACTTTGTCATTACTGAACTGATTTTCAAAAGTAAAGGCGTTTTAGTCGTGGCTCGATCTCAATAATTAAACCGCATTCATAGTTGGAAATGTTTTTTTTTTCGAAATTCATGTTAAAACTTTTCGAACGTATAAATATGTCAAAACTTTCAGAACCTATAACTTTGTCAAAACTGAACCGATTTTCAAAAGGAAAGGCGTTTTAGCCGTGGCTCGATCTCAATAATTAAACCGCATTCATAGTTGGAAATGTTTTTTTTCGAAATTTATGTTATAACTTTCGGAACCTATAACTTTGTCAAAACTGAACCGATTTTCAAAAGGAAAGGCGTTTTAGTCGTGCCTCGATCTCAATAATTAAACCGCATTCATAGTTGGAAATGTTTTTATTTTCGAAATTCATGTTAAAACTTTCCGAACCTATAACTTTGTCAAAACTTTCCGAACCTATAACTTTGTCAAAACTGAACCGATTTTCAAAAGGAAAGGCGTTTTAGTGGTGGCTCGATCTCAATAATTAAACCGCATTCATAGTTGGAAATGTTTTTTTTCGAAATTCAAGTTAAAACTTTCCGAACCTATAACTTTGTCAGAACTGAACCGATTTTCAAAAGGAAAGGCGTTTTAGTCGTGGCAATATCTCAATATTTAAACCGCATTCATAGTTGGAAATGTTTTTTTTTTTTCGAAATTTATGTTAAAACTTTCCGAACCTATAACTTTGTCAAAACTTTCCGAACATATAACTATGTCAAAACTTTCCGAACCTATAACTTTGTCAAAACTTTACCACTTTTCAAGAGGAAAGGCGTTTTAGTCGTGGCTCGATCTCAATAATTAAACCGCATTCATAGTTGGAAATGTTTTTTTTTTCGAAATTAATGTTAAAACTTTCCGAACCTATAACTTTGTCATTACTGAACTGATTTTCAAAAGTAAAGGCGTTTTAGTCGTGGCTCGATCTCAATAATTAAACCGCATTCATAGTTGGAAATGTTTTTTTTTTCGAAATTCATGTTAAAACTTTTCGAACGTATAAATATGTCAAAACTTTCATAACCTATAACTTTGTCATTACTGAACTGATTTTCAAAAGGAAAGGCGTCTTAGTCGTGGCTCGATCTCAATAATTAAACCGCATTCATAGTTGGAAATGTTTTTTTTTTCGAAATTCATGTTAAAACTTTCCGAACCTGTAACTTTGTCAAAACTTTCCAGACCTATAACTATGTCAAAACTTTCCGAACCTATAACTTTGTCAAAACTGAACCGATTTTCAAAAGGAAAGGCGTTTTAGTCGTGGCTCGATCTCAATAATTAAACCGCATTCATAGTTGGAAATGTTTTTATTTTCGAAATTTATGTTAAAACTTTCCGAACCTATAACTTTGTCAAAACTTTCCGAACCTATAACTATGTCAAAACTTTCCGAACCTATAACTTTGTCAAAACTGAACCGATTTTCAAAAGGAAAGGCGTTTTAGTCGTGGCTCGATATCAATATTTAAACCGCATTCATAGTTGGAAATGTTTTTTTTTTCGAAATTCATGTTAAAACTTTCCGAACCTATAAATATGTCAAAACTTTCAGAACCTATAACTTTGTCAAAACTGAACCGATTTTCAAAAGGAAAGGCGTTTTAGCCGTGGCTCGATCTCAATAATTAAACCGCATTCATAGTTGGAAATGTTTTTTTTTCGAAATTTATGTTATAACTTTCGGAACCTATAACTTTGTCAAAACTGAACCGATTTTCAAAAGGAAAGGCGTTTTAGTCGTGCCTCGATCTCAATAATTAAACCGCATTCATAGTTGGAAATGTTTTTATTTTCGAAATTCATGTTAAAACTTTCCGAACCTATAACTTTGTCAAAACTTTCCGAACCTACAACTATGTCAAAACTTTCCGAACCTATAACTTTGTCAAAACTGAACCAATTTTCAAAAGGAAAGGCGTTTTAGTCGTGGCTCGATCTCAATAATTAAACCGCATTGATAGTTGGAAATGTTTTTTTTTCGAAATTCATGTTAAAACTTTCCGAACCTATAACTTCGTCAAAACTGAACCGATTTTCAAAAGGAAAGGCGTTTTAGTCGTGGCTCGATCTCAATATTTAAACCGCATTCATAGTTGGAAATGTTTTTTTTTTCGAAATTTATGGTAAAACTTTCCGAACCTATAACTTTGTCAAAACTTTCCGAACCTATAACTTTGTCAAAACTGAACCGATTTTCAAAAGGAAAGGCGTTTTAGTCGTGGCTCGATCTCAATAATTAAACCGCATTCATAGTTGGA
>JAWNNV010000456.1:0-11292 GCA_035044485.1 Scaptomyza reducta
ATGAATTTCGAAAAAAAAAATATTTCCAACTATGAATTCGGTTTAATAATTGAGATCGAGCCACGACTAAAACGCCTTTCCTTTTGAAAATCGGTTCAGTTTTCACAAAGTTATAGGTTCGGAAAGTTTTGACATAGTTATAGGTTCGGAAAGTTTTGACAAAGTTATATGTTCGGAAAGTTTTAACATGAATTTAAAAAAAAAAACATTTTCAATTATGAATGCGGTTTAATAATTGAGATCGAGCCACGACTAAAACGCCTTTCCTTTTGAAAATCGGTTCAGTTTTGACAAAGTTATAGGTTCGGAAAGTTTTGACATAGTTATAGGTTCGGAAAGTTTTGACAAAGTTATAGGTTCGGAAAGTTTTAACACGAATTTCGAAAAAAAAAACATTTCCAATTATGAATTCGGTTTAATAATTGAGATCGAGCCACGACTAAAACGCCTTTCCTTTTGAAAATCGGTTCAGTTTTGACAAAGTTATAGGTCCGGAAAGTTCTGACATAGTTATAGGTTCGGAAAGTTTTGACAAAGTTATAGGTTCGGAAAGTTTTAACATGAATTTCGAAAAAAAAAACAATTTCCAACTATGAATGCGGTTTAATTATTGAGATCGAGCCACGACTAAAACGCCTTTCCTTTTGAAAATCGGTTCAGTTTTGACAAAGTTATAGGTTCGGAAAGTTTTGACATAGTTATAGGTTCGGAAAGTTTTGACAAAGTTATAGGTTCGGAAAGTTTTAACATGAATTTCAAAAAAAAAACATTTCCAACTATGAATTCGGTTTAATAATTGAGATCGAGCCACGACTAAAACGCCTTTCCTTTTGAAAATCGGTTCAGTTTTGACAAAGTTATAGGTCCGGAAAGTTTTGACATAGTTATAGGTTCGGAAAGTTTTGACATAGTTATAGGTTCGGAAAGTTTTGACAAAGTTATAGGTTCGGAAAGTTTTAACATGAATTTAAAAAAAAAAACATTTTCAATTATGAATGCGGTTTAATTATTGAGATCGAGCCACGACTAAAACGCCATTTCCTTTTGAAAATCGGTTCAGTTTTGACAAAGTTATATGTTCGGAAAGTTTTAACAAAGTTAAGGTTCGGAAAAATTTGATAAAGTTATAAGTTCGGAAAGTTTAGTCATAAATTTCGAAAAAAAAAACATTTCCAACTATGAAAACAGTATAATTATTGAGAACGAGCCACGACTAAAACGCCTTTCCTTTTGAAAATCGTTTCAGTTTTGACAAAGTTATAGGTTCGGAAAGTTTTAAAATAAGTTATAAGTTCGGAAAGTTTTGACAAAGTTATAGGTTCGGAAAGTTTTAACATGAATTTAAAAAAAAAAACATTTTCAATTATGAATGCGGTTTAATAATTGAGATCGAGCCACGACTAAAACGCCTTTCCTTTTGAAAATCGGTTCAGTTTTGACAAAGTTATAGGTTCGGAAAGTTTTGACATAGTTATAGGTTCGGAAAGTTTTGACAAAGTTATAGGTTCGGAAAGTTTTAACATGAATTTCGAAAAAAAAAACATTTCCAACTATGAATTCGGTTTAATAATTGAGATCGAGCCACGACTAAAACGCCTTTCCTTTTGAAAATCGGTTCAGTTTTGACAAAGTTGTAGGTCCGGAAAGTTCTGACATAGTTATAGGTTCGGAAAGTTTTGACAAAGTTATAGGTTCGGAAAGTTATAACATGAATTTCGAAAAAAAAAACATTTCCACCTATGAATGCGGTTTAATTATTGAGATCGAGCCACGACTAAAACGCCTTTCCTTTTGAAAATCGATTCAGTTTTGACAAAGTTATAGGTTCGGAAAGTTTTGACATAGTTATAGGTTCGGAAAGTTTTGACAAAGTTATAGGTTCGGAAAGTTTTAACATGAATTTCGAAAAAAAAAAACATTTCAAACTATGAATTCGGTTTAATAATTGCGATCGAGCCACGACTAAAATGCCTTTCCTTTTGAAAATCGGTTCAGTTTTGACAAAGTTATAGGTCCGGAAAGTTCTGACATAGTTATAGGTTCGGAAAGTTTTGACATAGTTATAGGTTCGGAAAGTTTTGACAAAGTTATAGGTTCGGAAAGTTTTAACATGAATTTAAAAAAAAAAACATTTTCAATTATGAATGCGGTTTAATTATTGAGATCGAGCCACGACTAAAACCCATTTCCTTTTGAAAATCGGTTCAGTTTTGACAAAGTGATATGTTCGGAAAGTTTTAACATAGTTATAGGTTCGGAAAAATTTGATAAAGTTATAAGTTCGGAAAGTTTAGTCATAAATTTCGAAAAAAAAAAATTTCCAACTATGAAAACAGTATAATTATTGAGAACGAGCCACGACTAAAACGCCTTTCCTTTTGAAAATCGGTTCAGTTTTGACAAAGTTATAGGTTCGGAAAGTTTTGACATAGTTATAGGTTCGGAAAGTTTTGACAAAGTTATAGGTTCGGAAAGTTTTAACATGAATTTCGAAAAAAAAAACATTTCCAACTATGAATTCGGTTTAATAATTGAGATCGAGCCACGACTAAAACGCCTTTCCTTTTGAAAATCGGTTCAGTTTTGACAAAGTTATAGGTTCGGAAAGTTTTGACATAGTTATAGGTTCGGAAAGTTTTGACAAAGTTATAGGTTCGGAAAGTTTTAACATGAATTTAAAAAAAAAAACATTTTCAATTATGAATGCGGTTTAATAATTGAGATCGAGCCACGACTAAAACGCCTTTCCTTTTGAAAATCGGTTCAGTTTTGACAAAGTTATAGGTTCGGAAAGTTTTGACATAGTTATAGGTTCGGAAAGTTTTGACAAAGTTATAGGTTCGGAAAGTTTTAACATGAATTTCGAAAAAAAAAACATTTCCAACTATGAATTCGGTTTAATAATTGAGATCGAGCCACGACTAAAACGCCTTTCCTTTTGAAAATCGGTTCAGTTTTGACAAAGTTGTAGGTCCGGAAAGTTCTGACATAGTTATAGGTTCGGAAAGTTTTGACAAAGTTATAGGTTCGGAAAGTTATAACATGAATTTCGAAAAAAAAAAACCTTTCCAACTATGAAAGCAGTATAATTATTGAGAACGAGCCACGACTAAAACGCCTTTCCTTTTGAAAATCGGTTCAGTTTTGACAACGTTATAGGTTCGGAAAGTTTTGACAAAGTTATAGGTTCGGAAAGTTTTGACAAAGTTATAGGTTCGGATAAAATTTGATAAAGTTATAGTTCGGAGAGTTTAGTCATAAATTTCGAAAAAAAAAACATTTCCAACTATGAAAGCAGTATAATTATTGAGAACGAGCCACGACTAAAACGCCTTTCCTTTTGAAAATCGGTTCAGTTTTGACAAAGTTATAGGTTCGGAAAGTTTTGACATAGTTATAGGTTCGGAAAGTTTTGACAAAATTATAGGTTCGGAAAGTTTTAACATGAATTTCGAAAAAAAAAACATTTCCAACTATGAATTCGGTTTAATAATTGAGATCGAGCCACGACTAAAATGCCTTTCCTTTTGAAAATCGGTTGAGTTTTGACAAAGTTATAGGTCCGGAAAGTTCTGACATAGTTATTGGTTCGGAAAAAATTGACAAAGTTATAGTTATAGGTTCGGAAACTTTTGACAAAGTTATAGGTTCGGAAAGTTTTGACATAGTTATAGGTTCGGAAAGTTTTGACAAAGTTATAGGTTCGGAAAGTTATAACATGAATTTCGAAAAAAAAACATTTCCACCGATAAATGCGGTTTAATTATTGAGATCGAGCCACGACTAAAACGCATTTTCTTTTGAAAATCGATTCGTTTTGACAAAGTTATAGGTTCGGAAAGTTTTGACATAGTTATAGGTTCGGAAAGTTTTGACAAAGTTATAGGTTCGGAAAGTTTTAACATGAATTTCGAAAAAAAAACATTTCCAACTATGAATTCGGTTTAATAATTGAGATCGAGCCACGACTAAAACGCCTTTCCTTTTGAAAATCGGTTCAGTTTTGACAAAGTTATAGGTCCGGAAAGTTCTGACATAGTTATAGGTTCGGAAAGTTTTGACATAGTTATAGGTTCGAAAAGTTTTGACAAAGTTATAGGTTCGGAAAGTTTTAACATGAATTAAAAAAAATATATTTTCAATGCGGTTTAATAATTGAGATCGCGCCACGACTAAAACACCTTTCCTTTTGAAAATCGGTTCAGTTTTGACAAAGTTATAGGTTCGGAAAGTTTTGACATAGTTATAGGTTCGGAAAGTTTCGACAAAGTTATTGGTTCGGAAAGTTATAACATGAATTTGGAAAAAAAAAACATTTCCACCTATGAATTCGGTTTAATAATTGAGATCGAGCCACGACTAAAAAACATTTCCTTTTTAAATATGTTCAGTTTTGACAAAGTTATAGGTTCGGAAAGTTTTGACATTGGTTTAGGTTCGGAAAGTTTTGACAAAGTTATAATTCGGAAAGTTTTAACATGAATTAAAAAAAAAACATTTACAATTATGAATGCGGTTTAATTATTGAGATCGAGCCACGACTGAAACGCCTTTCCTTTTGAAATTCGGTTCAGTTTTGACAAAGTTATAGGTTCGGAAAGTTTTGACTTAGTTATAGGTCCGGAAAGTTCTGACAAAGTTATAGGTTCGGAAAAGTTTCGACAAAGTTATAATTCGGAGAATTTTAACATGAATTAAAAAAATATATTTTCAATTATGAATGCGGTTTAATAATTGAGATCGCGCCACGACTAATACACCTTTCCTTTTGAAAATCGGTTCAGTTTTGACAAAGTTATAGGTTCGGAAAGTTTTGACATAGTTATACGTTCGGAAAGTTTTGACAAAGTTATAGGTTCGGTAAGTTTTAACGTGAATTTCGAAAAAAAAAACATTTCCACCTATGAATTCGGTTTAATAATTGAGATCGAGCCACGACTAAAAATCCTTTCCTTTTGAAATATGTTCAGTTTTGACAAAGTTATAGGTTCGGAAAGTTTTGACATAGGTTTATGTTCGGAAAGTTTTGACAAAGTTATAATTCGGAAAGTTTTAACGTGAATTTCGAAAAAAAAAACATTTCCAACTAAGAATGCGGTTTAATTATTGAGATCGAGCCACGACGTAAAACGCCTTTCCTTTTGAAAATCGGTTCAGTTTTGACAAAGTTATAGGTTCGGAAAGTTTTGACTTAGTTATAGGTCCGGAAAGTTCTGACATAGTTATAGGTTCGGAAAGTTTTGACAAAGTTATAGGTTCGGAAAGTTTAGTCATAAATTTCGAAAAAAAAACATTTCCAACTATGAAAGCAGTATAATTATTGAGAACGAGCCACGACAAAAACGCCTTTCCTTTTGAAAATCGGTTCAGTTTTGACAAAGTTATATGTTCGGAAAGTTTTGACATAGTTATAGGTTCGGAAAGTTTTGACAAAGTTATAGGTTCGGAAAAGTTATAACATGAATTTGGAAAAAAAAAAACATTTTCAATTATGAATGCGGTTTAATAATTGTGATCGAGCCACGACTAAAACGCCTTTCCTTTTGAAAATCGGTTCAATTTTGACAAAGTTATAGGTTCGGAAAGTTTTGACATAGTTATAGGTTCGGAAAGTTTTGACAAAGTTATAGGTTCGGAAAGTTATCGTGAACACGTGAATTTTGGAAAAAAAAAACATTTTCAATTATGAATGCGGTTTAATTAGTGAGATCGCGCCACGACTAAAACACCTTTCCTTTTGAAAATCGGTTCAGTTTTGACAAAGTTATAGGTTCGGAAAGTTTTGACATAGTTATAGGTTAGGAAAGTTTTGACAAAGTTATAGGTTCGGAAAGTTTTAACATGAATTTAAAAAAAAAACATTTTCAATTATGAATTCGGTTTAATAATTGAGATCGAGCCACGACTAAAACACCTTTCCTTTTGAAATATGTTCAGTTTTGACAAAGTTATAGGTTCGGAAAGTTTTGACAAAGTTATAGCTTCGGAAAAAATTGATAAAGTTATAAGTTCGGAAAGTTTTGTCATACATTTCCAAAAAAAAAAACATTTCCAACTATGAATGCGGTTAAATTATTGAGATCGAGCTACGACTAAAACGACTTTCCTTTTGAAAATCGGTTCTGTTTTGACAAAGTTATAGGTTCGGAAAGTTTTGACATAGTTATAGGTTCGGAAAGTTTTGACAAAGTTATAGGTTCGGCAAGTTTAAACATGAATTTCGAAAAAAAACATTTCCAATTATAAATTCGGTTTAATTTTTGAGATCAGGACTTAAATTTGCGGTTCAGTTTTGACAAAGTTATAGGTTCTGAAAGTTTTGACATATTTATAGGTTCGGAAAGTTTTAACATAAATTTCGAAAAAAAAAAACATTTCCAACTATGAATGCGGTTTAATTATTGAGATCGCGCCACGACTAAAACGCCTTTCCTTTTGAAAACCGGTTCAGTTTTGACAAAGTTATAGGTTCGGAAAGTTTTGACATATTTATAGGTTCGGAAAGATTTGAATAGTTATAGGTTAGGAAAGTTTTGACAAAGTTATAGGTTCGGAAAGTTTTAACATGAATTTCGAAAAAAAAAACATTTCTAACTATGAATGCGGTTTAACTATTGAGATCGAGCCACGACTAAAACGCCTTTCCTTTTGAAAATGGGTTCAGTTTAGACAAAGTTATAGGTTCGGGAAGTTTTGACATAGTTATAGGTTCGGAAAGTTTTGACAAAGTTATAGGTTCGGAAAGTTTTAACATGAATTTCGAAAAAAAAAACATTTCCAACTATGAATGCGGTTTAATTATTGAGATCGAGCCACGACTAAAACGCCTTTCCTTTTGAAAATCGGTTCAGTTTTGACAAAGTTATAGGTTCGGAAAGTTTTGACATAGTTATAGGTTCGGAAAGTTTTGACAAAGTTATAGGTTCGGAAAGTTTTGACATAGTTATAGGTTAGGAAAGTTTTGACAAAGTTATAGGTTCGGAAAGTTTTAACATGAATTTAAAAAAAAAAACATTTCCAACTATGAATGCGGTTTAATTATTGAGATCGAGCCACGACTAAAACGCCTTTCCTTTTGAAAATCGGTTCAGTTTTGACAAAGTTATAGGTTCGGAAAGTTTTGACATAGTTATAGGTTCGGAAAGTTTCGACAAAGTTATTGGTTCGGAAAGTTTTAACATGAATTTCGAAAAAAAAAACATTTCCAACTATGAATGCGGTTTAATTATTGAGATCGAGCCACGACTAAAACGCCTTTCCTTTTGAAAATGTTCAGTTTTGACAAAGTTATAGGTTCGGAAAGTTTTGACATAGTTATAGGTTCGGAAAGTTTTGACAAAGTTAAATTCGGAAAGTTTTAACATGAATTTAAAAAAAAAAAACATTTCCAACTATGAATGCGGTTTAATTATTGAGATCGAGCCACGACTAAAACGCCTTTCCTTTTGAAAATCGGTTCAGTTTTGACAAAGTTATAGGTTCGGAAAGTTTTGACATAGTTATAGGTTCGGAAAGTTTTGACAAAGTTATAGGTTCGGAAAGTTTTGACAAAGTTATAATTCGGAAAATTTTAACATGAATTAAAAAAAAAACATTTCCAACTATGAATGCGGTTTAATTATTGAGATCGAGCCACGACTAAAACGCCTTTCCTTTTGAAAATCGGTTCAGTTTTGACAAAGTTATAGGTTCGGAAAGTTTTGACATAGTTATAGGTTCGGAAAGTTTTGACAAAGTTATAGGTTCGGAAAGTTTTAACATGAATTTCGAAAAAAAAAACATTTCCAACTATGAATGCGGTTTAATTATTGAGATCGAGCCACGACTAAAACGCCTTTCCTTTTGAAAATGGTTCAGTTTTGACAAAGTTATAGGTTCGGAAAGTTTTGACATAGTTATAGGTTCGGAAAGTTTTGACAAAGTTATAGTTCGGAAAGTTTTAACATGAATTTCGAAAAAAAAAACATTTCCAACTATGAATGCGGTTTAATTATTGAGATCGAGCCACGACTAAAACGCCTTTCCTTTTGAAAATCGGTTCAGTTTTGACAAAGTTATAGGTTCGGAAAGTTTTGACATAGTTATAGGTTCGGAAAGTTTTGACATAGTTATAGGTTCGGAAAGTTTTGACAAAGTTATAGGTTCGGAAAGTTTAAACATGAATTTCGAAAAAAAAAACATTTCCAACTATGAATGCGGTTTAATTATTGAGATCGAGCCACGACTAAAACGCCTTTCCTTTTGAAAATCGGTTCAGTTTTGACAAAGTTATAGGTTCGGAAAGTTTTGACATAGTTATAGGTTCGGAAAGTTTTGACAAAGTTATAGGTTCGGAAAGTTTTAACATGAATTTCGAAAAAAAAAACATTTCCAACTATGAATGCGGTTTAATTATTGAGATCGAGCCACGACTAAAACGCCTTTCCTTTTGAAAATCGGTTCAGTTTTGACAAAGTTATAGGTTCGGAAAGTTTTGACATAGTTATAGGTTCGGAAAGTTTTGACAAAGTTATAGGTTCGGAAAGTTTTAACATGAATTTGGAAAAAAAAAACATTTCCAACTATGAATGCGGTTTAATTATTGAGATCGAGCCACGACTAAAACGCCTTTCCTTTTGAAAATCGGTTCAGTTTTGACAAAGTTATAGGTTCGGAAAGTTTTGACATAGTTATAGGTTCGGAAAGTTTTGACAAAGTTATAGGTTCGGAAAGTTTTAACATGAATTTCAAAAAAAAAACATTTCCAACTATGAATGCGGTTTAATTATTGAGATCGAGCCACGACTAAAACGCCTTTCCTTTTGAAAATCGGTTCAGTTTTGACAAAGTTATAGGTTCGGAAAGTTTTGACATAGTTATAGGTTCGGAAAGTTTTGACATAGTTATAGGTTCGGAAAGTTTTGACAAAGTTATAGGTTCGGAAAGTTTTAACATGAATTTGAAAAAAAAAACATTTCCAACTATGAATGCGGTTTAATTATTGAGATCGAGCCACGACTAAAACGCCTTTCCTTTTGAAAATCGGTTCAGTTTTGACAAAGTTATAGGTTCGGAAAGTTTTGACAAAGTTATAGGTTCGGAAAGATTTGATAAAGTTATAGGTTCGGAAAGTTTTAACATAAATTTCCAAAAAAAAAAACATTTCCAACTATGAATGCGGTTTAATTATTGAGATCGAGCCACGACTAAAACGCATTTCCTTTTGAAAATCGGTTCAGTTTTGACAAAGTTATATGTTCGGAAAGTTTTGACAAAGTTATAGGTTCGGAAAAAATTGACAAAGTCATAGTTATAGGTTCGGAAAGTTTTGACATAGTTAAATGTTCGGAAAGTTTTGACAAAATGGGTTCGGAAAGTTTTGACATAGTTATAGGTTCGGAAAGTTTTGACAAAGTTATAGGTTCGGAAAGTTTTGACAAAGTTATAGGTTCGGAAAGTTTTAACATGAATTTAAAAAAAAAAAACATTTCCAACTATGAATGCGGTTTAATTATTGAGATCGCGCCACGACTAAAACGCCTTTCCTTTTGAAAATCGGTTCAGTTTTGACAAAGTTATAGGTTCGGAAAGTTTTGACATAGTTATAGGTTCGGAAAGTTTTGATATAGTTATAGGTTAGGAAAGTTTTGACAAAGTTATAGGTTCGGAAAGTTTTAACATGAATTTAAAAAAAAAAAACATTTTCAACTATGAATGCGGTTTAATTATTGAGATCGAGCCACGACTAAAACGCCTTTCCTTTTGAAAATCGGTTCAGTTTTGACAAAGTTATAGGTACGGAAATATATGACATAGTTATAGGTTCGGAAAGTTTCGACAAAGTTATAGGTTCGGAAAGTTATAACATGAATTTGGAAAAAAAAACATTTCCAACTATGAATTCGGTTTAATAATTGAGATCGAGCCACGACTAAAACGCCTTTCCTTTTGAAAATCGGTTCAGTTTTGACAAAGTTATAGGTCCGGAAAGTTCTGACATAGTTATAGGTTCGGAAAGTTTTGACAAAGTTATAGGTTCGGAAAGTTTTGACATAGTTATAGGTTAGGAAAGTTTTGACAAAGTTATAGGTTCGGAAAGTTTTAACATGAATTTAAAAAAAAAAACATTTCCAACTATGAATGCGGTTTAATTATTGAGATCGAGCCACGACTAAAACGCCTTTCCTTTTGAAAATCGGTTCAGTTTTGACAAAGTTATAGGTTCGGAAATTTTTGACATAGTTATAGGTTCGGAAAGTTTCGACAAAGTTATAGGTTCGGAAAGTTTTAACATGAATTTCGAAAAAAAAAACATTTCCAACTATGAATGCGGTTTAATAATTGAGATCGAGCCACGACTAAAACGCCTTTCCTTTTGAAAATGTTCAGTTTTGACAAAGTTATAGGTTCGGAAAGTTTTGACATAGGTATAGGTTCGGAAAGTTTTGACAAAGTTATATTCGGAAAGTTTTAACATGAATTTAAAAAAAAAAAACATTTCCAACTATGAATGCGGTTTAATTATTGAGATCGAGCCACGACTAAAACGCCTTTCCTTTTGAAAATCGGTTCAGTTTTGACAAAGTTATAGGTTCGGAAAGTTTTGACTTATTCAAAACATAGGTTCGGAAAGTTCTGACATAGTTATAGGTTCGGAAAGTTTTGACAAAGTTATAGGTTCGGAAAGTTTAGACATGAATTTCGAAAAAAAAAACATTTCCAACTATGAATGCGGTTTAATTATTGAGATCGAGCCACGACTAAAACGCCTTTCCTTTTGAAAATCGGTTCAGTTTTGACAAAGTTATAGGTTCGGAAAGTTTTGACATAGTTATAGGTTCGGAAAGTTTTGACAAAGTTATAGGTTCGGAAAGTTTTAACATGAATTTCGAAAAAAAAAAACATTTCCAACTATGAATGCGGTTTAATTATTGAGATCGAGCCACGACTAAAACGCCTTTCCTTTTGAAAATCGGTTCAGTTTTGACAAAGTTATAGGTTCGGAAAGTTTTGACATAGTTATAGGTTCGGAAAGTTTTGACAAAGTTATAGGTTCGGAAAGTTTTAACATGAATTTCGAAAAAAAAACATTTCCAACTATGAATGCGGTTTAATTATTGAGATCGAGCCACGACTAAAACGCCTTTCCTTTTGAAAATCGGTTCAGTTTTGACAAAGTTATAGGTTCGGAAAGTTTTGACATAGTTATAGGTTCGGAAAGTTTTGACATAGTTATAGGTTAGGAAAGTTTTAACATGAATTTCAAAAAAAAAAACATTTCCAACTATGAATGCGGTTTAATTATTGAGATCG
>JAWNNV010000457.1:0-144584 GCA_035044485.1 Scaptomyza reducta
CTTATAAGAAATCAATATATAACCGCACAATGCCCGTACCGTTATGCCATAATAAATTGTGAGGGAGTTGACGAAACGCAACAACAACAACAACGACAAAAAAAATCTACATTTGATTTGCTCATCATAAATCGTTATTGTTGTTGTGGTTGTTTTTTAATGAGTCCAAAGCGAAAGCAAATCTTTACTTATGAGTGGGTTTTGCCCCCCCTTACATTTGGGTTTTTCTAACTATCTGTCTAACGATTTGTGTTCAATAAAAAGTTAGAGAGAGATAGAGAGAGAACTTATGCTAATTAACATATGCGATTTAGTTAACATTTTATTTGCATGCAAATTCATTCAAAATGGCGTCCAACGACGAAAATGTCCGCTGATTGGTGTTTGTGTGTGTGTGTGTGAAAAGCGAACGTAATTTATATGTGAATGTTTTTTTTTTGCGGTTCTCAAGTCATTGATCAATAGAGAAGAAGAAGCGTTTGCCAAACTGTCATCGATTGGGAATGGCGGCCACCCGCAGCATCAGCAGCAACGTTCCAATGATCGATAGATTTATTGAAAGCCTGTGTAAAAGGTGTTGTAAAGATTTTTCTACTCATGTATGTATGTATGCATGGTATGTTGTCAAATGAACGGTAGAAAATCTGCTAAGCGAAACTTTGATTGATGATTTTTTTTTTGGCATATTTTTAGTGATTAAAATTTAATTTCTATCTTAAACATATCTTCAAAAAAATGTCGTAAGATTTCATATAATTTGCTGATTCTTTCCTTCTAAAAAAAAGGATTTCCACTTTTAAAAACACAGCTTAAAACATTTTCCTAACAATTCATCTTTAAGAATGATTTTAGAACACAAATAAACAATTTTTAAATACCATTCGTTGCTTCTTCTAAAAAAAAATAATTTCCAATTTGAAAAACACAGCATAAAACATTTTCCTAACAATTCATCTTTAAGAATGATTTAAAAAAAAAAATAGAATTTCCAATTTGACACAGCTTAAAACAATTTTCCTAACAATTCATCTTTAAGAATGAATTTGGAACACAAATAAACAGTTTTTAAATACCATTCGTTGATTCTTCTAAAAAAAAATAATTTCCAATTTGAAAAACACAGCTTAAAACATTTTCCTAACAATTCATCTTTAAGAATGAATTTAGAACACAAATAAACAATTTTTAAATACCATTGGTTGATTTTTCCAAAACCAACTTTCCCAGTTACAATTTTTTCCCACACCCTGTCTCTCGTTTTTGAGTTTTCACCCAAGCTAGCACTTGTCTTCAACCCGATTCAAATATTTACAATTCAATGAACAAGTTTTCTTCAGCCTAACTGCTCAATAAAGTTAGTTTTTATGAACTCCTCCTCGGCCGATACACTCTAAAAATGAGAATGATTTCTTCTGTAGATACCGCCGAAGTGAGCACTCGACCGATCGTAGACAGTGCAAACCTATTGATTAGATAATTGCACGAACTATACAACTATATATATTTATATAGACAAGAAGGGTGCCCAATACAAAATTATCTAATTGAGACCAAACGATACTTTTGTGTCAGTTAGTTATGGTTATGATTATGAGGGGTGGTGTGGGGTGTGGTACTATACTATATTGTAACTGTAGTACCAAGAATTGAGGCCGGCAAGTTGTTGTTGTTGTTGTTGGAAACTAATCATTAAAAGCACTTCACTTTGAGCAAAACTCGCCATGGAAACTCTTTAACTATATATAGAAGCAAACAGAAATGGAGTTTGCGAGTAAAATGTTTTCATTTCACGAAAACTCTTTGAAGCGCGATCAGGCGAAGTAAAATAAAGTGAGTGGATTCTGTGGCTCTTTCCTACTCCACCTCCTCCTACTCCTCCTTCTCTTCTTCTTCTTCTGCTTTAGCTATTCTCCTTGGAACGCGGGAGCGCACTTTTTTATTTGATTTCATTACGCTTTGGCTCTTTGTAGTTGTTGCAGTTGTTTTTGTTGTTGTTACTAAATTTGGTTGTCTGGGCATTTTAACGCGCCTCTCTGTGTGTGTGTGTGTGTGTGCCAGACCATTTTTAGTAGCCTGGCCGGCAAAAAAAAATAAAATAAAAGCGGCCGTCTTTCTATATAAAGCCTCCTAAACGTTATGTTACGTTACGTACACGGCACAAGTATATATACAAAGTCTAAGCATATATATATATATATATATGGGCATGTCTGGTGCGGTAATTGCTGCTGCCATTGCTTGAGTATTGGCAGCCGCTTTGCCCTTTTTGGTGGGTGTTGCTTTTTGGCCTGGGAAAAAGCATTGCCAATGTTGGTAGTAAGCGACATAAACTTATCACACAGCCAACAATACTTAGCGACTGAGCATCAACACTGTAAAATTAGAAAGTAACTTCTTACATAATTCGCAAATAGAATAAGTCAACGTTTATTAGCAACCTAAGTGCTTAACTCTAAAGTTCAGTTAGTTTATTATCTATTAGGTTCCATTAAGATAGCTTTTTACAATATGTACAAGTTACAACGATTCGTTAAATGGTTTCTGGGTTCGTTAAGTTTATTGTGTATAAGCTTAGTTTAACTTTTTATACCCTTAACCCATTGAAAATGGGTAAAAAGGATATAATGGATTTGTGCAAAAGTATGTAACAGGGAGAAGAAAGCATCTCTGACCCCATAAAGTATATATATTCTTGATCAGCATCAACAGCCGAGTCGATATAGCCATGTCCGTCGATCTCAGAGACTATAAGAGCTAGAGACTCCAGATTTGTTACATAAGCTCGGCTAATCCCTAGGCAGTACAAGTTTCTTTTAAATTTTCGATAACTCTTCCCATTTCCGATATACACATGTGATCGATAACAACAAAATCTTGAATTTGAAAAACTTTGAGATGACGCTTGAAACATTAGACGAAATAATGATAATCGGTAAAACTTTTATTGAAATCGGTTGAGAAACCCTGGAGATATGGAGTATTGAAGTTAAGAAAGTAAGATCTCAGAGACTATTAGAGGTAGAGACTCCAGATTTGGTACATAAGCTCGCCTAATCCCCGCGCCGTACAAGTTTGTTTTAGATTTTCGATAACTCTTCCCGTTTCCGATATACACATGTAATCGATAACAACAAAATCTTCAATTTAGAAAACTTTTTGATGCAGTTTGAAAGATTAGACTAAATAAAGACAATCTGTGAAAATTTTATTAAAATCAGTTGAGAAACACTGGAGATATGGAGTATTGAAGTTAAGAAAGTAAGATCTCAGAGACTATTAGAGCTAGAGACTCCAGATTCGGTACATAAGCTCGCCTAATCCCCGCGCCGTACAAGTTTGTTTTAGATTTTCGATAACTCTTCCCATTTCCGATATACACATGTGATCGATAACAACAAAATCTTGAATTTGAAAAACTTTGAGATGACGCTTGAAACATTAGACGAAATAATGATAATCGGTAAAACTTTTATTGAAATCGGTTGAGAAACCCTGGAGATATGGAGTATTGAAGTTAAGAAAGTAAGATCTCAGAGACTATTAGAGGTAGAGACTCCAGATTTGGTACATAAGCTCGCCTAATCCCTAGGCAGTACAAGTTTCTTTTAAATTTTCGATAACTCTTCCCGTTTCCGATATACACATGTAATCGATAACAACAAAATCTTCAATTTGGAAAACTTCAACTTTTTCATGCAGTTTGAAAGATTAGACTAAATAATGACAATCTGTGAAAATTTTATTGAAATCGGTTGAGAAACACTGGAGATATGGAGTATTGAAATTAAGAAGGTATGCACTATACGCGTATACATACAGACACTCACACATACTTGCAAGCACTGACTGTATGCGTAAAGTATAGGGTTAAGGGTATAGTCTAGTCGGGATTTCTCGACTAGAGCCTTCTTACTTGTTTTGTATACTTTTGCGCAATTACTTTATCAGCTTGAATTTGCACTTGGTTCGTTGTACATTTATCTATAGGAGCTGATAATGCGTATTTGTGCAACCTTTAAGCTGATTGCCGAGCATCCAAATTTGCCGAGCACGCCCCAATTGTGCTGCTGATAGCGCATTAAAGTGCGCAGCATTCGCTTTATCTTTATCTGAATGTCATCGAAAAAATGTCTTTTGGACTTTTAGCGAGCGCAAAGTACAAAATGCAAAACGCTGCACAATTTCATTCAAGTTGAAAGATATTTTTTTTTTTATGCTGTTGTGCGATTTTTTCGTATATTTTTTTTCGCATCAAAAAACATCCGGTCGTATTTTGATTTAATGAGCATTTATTCTTCGCCATTTGTGCCCGTGCTGTTCTGTTTATAAATTATTATTTACTTTTGTTCTGTTGATATAAACAGAACTTTATTTTCCATGCAATAGTCGCCATGGGGTATATTGTGAATGTGAAGTGCAAAGCAATTATCGATAAATTCTTTTAATAGTGTGGCATCCTAAAACTAATGATCTCTATCTCTTTTACACTTTCAGACACTGATCATGTATCAAATGCAATTGAGAATGCGCTTAAGCTTTACAACACTGGCCGCTGGCGAGCCCGCCACCGCCACCGCCATTTTCGTTGTGCAGGAATAACGGAATGTAGGAAAAATAAAATCACAAGCAAGAAACGTACGAATTTAACAAGCATTAAAGCAACGCAAGAGAAAATAAAATAAAAAACGCTGCAAAATGCACGTTTCGGCTATAAAGCAGGATGCAACACCAACAACAACAACGACGACGACGACGGCAACGATAAAGTTAAATAATTATCGAAAGCCAAGAATATGCAGCAAGAACCCTAATAACACCAACACCAACACCAACAACAGCAGCTACATTAGCAAATTTATAATGACGACGTCAATAATGCTGCTGCTGCTGCTGCTGCTACAACGCCTCGCAACGCTGAGCATGAGTACCAAGTGGCGACGGCGCCGACGGCGGCGCAAACAGCAAAACGACAACAACGACGCAATGCATATTGATAATTGCAATTATACTACAACGACAGAAACAATAGCAACAACTACAACAAGTGCGCGTCGCAATGATTTCAATAAAATCAATAAATTAATGCTAATTACGTGCATGCTGCTGATAACAACTACAACAATTTGTCAAAGCAACGCAGCGCCGTCGACGTTGGCGTTGGCGTCAGCAGCGGGCGAAGCTTCGACGTCGCCGCTGAGCGCACTGCTGAAATCGGGCGGCGCCTCCTACAACCAACAGCTGCCGCAACAACAACTCTTCGCGATGCTAGCAGCAAAAAATAACGGAGCTAACGGAAACACGGCTGCGCTGGCAGCAGCAACAGCGGCGCATCAACCGCATCAGCAACAACAACATCAGCAACAACAACAGCAGCAACAACAACGTCAGCATCAGCGTCAACGTCCACGTTTTCTGCCGCTACACGATGAAGAAGAATCGGAGGACGCGGTCGATGAAGATTTTGCTGCCTTACATATTCCACTGGAATTCGCCGCTGCCGCTGCTATGCCGCCTTCCATTGCGTCCGCTTCACTGGAAACGAACGGTTTCGTTGCCGACGATGGTGGGCAATACGAGCAGGCGGAAAAGGCGCTGTCAGCTGCCGAATCAGCAGCAGCAGCGAATGCAAATGCCAAAAATAATAACAACAACAACAACAATAATATTAACTGTCCCAAGGAGTGCAAGTGCCTGAACGTGTTTTTCGATTGCGATAAGCTGCACTTGGAGCGTGTGCCAGTGTTGCCCAGCTATGTGCAAACTCTGTAAGTAAACCAAAAAAAAAAATTCAACTAACCAACCCCTCCGCAACCCCACTCATACATAAATTCATATGTCTAACATTTGCAACAACCCTAACAGCAGTTTTTATAGTTTTTCCAATGGGAATGATTTCCAATGGTTGCAAATCAGAGTTGATTTTTGCTTGTTAACCGTTATATTTTTACACCACAAAAAAAAAATCTTAAGAATTGAAGTTTAAACAATGCAAATGCAAAATCACTTTATTACAGGGTATCTATTAGTCACCTAACTTGCACACAAAAAAACTTCATGTTTTTGGGGGTTGCGATTTAATCGCTTTGCGCTTTTAATCAATTTAATGCGCTGCAAAATTATGCAAAAGAAAAAGCTTTATCGTCAGCCATTCATCAATAATTGCACGACTGACGCGCGGCTTATCAGTTAAATTGCAGCATAATTACGTTGCATTAATTGCTAACTACAAACACAAAACCAATCTCTTATGTGTTTTTGTTTTGTTCATTTCCACCCCACAGGCATCTGACGGGCAACAAATTGAACGACAGCACCGTCCTGGCGATAAGAAATCTGCCCGAGCTACACAAGCTGTAAGTAAAAAACAACAGCAACAACTATCTACAGTATAACTAGATAATATGTTATGGCTAGGCGAATATTTTTAGATACTTCGCTTTGCTGAAAGAAAAAATGCCTAAAAACTAAAACTTTAACTTTTTCCCCATTTTCTTTAGCACTCTTAAACGCAATCAATTGGATGTTATGCCCAAGTTTACGGGCCTAGCTGCATTAAGGCAACTCAATTTGGCCAACAATCGCATTCAGCGCATCTCGAGCGAAGCTTTGGCGCTGCTGCCCAAGCTCAAGTCATTGGATCTCAGCAAGAATCAGCTGCATAGCGTGGATGCCAATATGTTTCAGAGGCCCAATCGTTTAGCGCATTTGTAAGTACTTGCCATCCCCATCATCCCCATCATCATCATCATCATCATCATTATGGTCTAACTGTTATACGATATCAATTTTACAGAATACTCAACTCGAATGAGATTGCAAGCGTTGATGAGCTAGCATTTGCAGCATTA
Organism: Scaptomyza reducta; assembly: GCA_035044485.1. Lineage (NCBI taxonomy): Eukaryota > Metazoa > Arthropoda > Insecta > Diptera > Drosophilidae > Scaptomyza > Scaptomyza reducta. Next base: position 6,849 of record JAWNNV010000457.1, read on the forward strand.
GGCAATCTAACGGATCTGGAGCTGAGTAACAATCATTTGAGCAGCCTGCCAGGAGGCGTCTTTAAGAATTTGAATCGCCTGAAGAAACTGTATGTTGAACAAATCAATATATACCATGGAGATTTGTTAAGTATTCTATGCTTTGCTTTTGCAGCACACTCAACTATAACCAATTGGAGATTAACTGGTCAACGTTTCGTGGCTTGCTGTCGCTGCAAAAGCTGCAACTCAAAGCGAACAACATCAAACTGTTGCAGGATGGCGTCTTTCATGTGATGCGCAACATTGAGAGCATCGAGTTGGACCACAATAGCATCAGTGGTCTCTCGCGTCAAGGTCTCTTCAATCTGACCAAGCTGCATCATCTCAGTTTGTCCAATAACTCCATAACACGCATCGAGCTGGACACTTGGGAATTTACGCAATCGCTGGAGTCGCTGGATCTGTCCCATAACTATATCAGTGAGTTTAAGGCGCAGCATTTGGACTGCTTGAAGCGATTGAAGCAACTCAATTTGGCGCACAATAAGCTGCAATATTTGCCGGAGAATACGTTCGATTGTGTCAAGAGTCTGGAGGAGTTGAACTTGCGTCGCAATCGCCTCGCTTGGATCATTGAGGATCAGTCGGCGACGGCGCCCTTCAAGGCTTTACACAAATTGCGCCGTCTCGATCTCTATGGCAACAATCTGAAGCAGATTAGCAGCAAGGCTCTGAGTGGCTTGAATAGTCTGGAGCTGCTGAACTTGGGTGGAAATGCATTGGCCAGCATACAGCCGAATGCGTTCGAGAAGATGCACAATCTGCAGAAGCTCATCTTCAAGTCGGACAACTTTATATGCGACTGTGATTTGCTGTGGTTCCGGCAATGGCTGCTTAGCCGCTTTGGCACTCAGGCCCAACAGCTGCTAACCAATGTGGTTTGTGGTTATCCGGAACATTTGCTCGATCGTCAGCTCTTTAAGCTAACCCAAACCGAACTCGTCTGCTGTAAGTTTTAATTTGGTCAGTCATGAACTCATTAATTGACCTCTGATTACTTTGCAGCTGATTCACCCAAGCCGGTTGTACAGAAAGAACCCAACAATATGCTGGCCGTCAAGGGCGCCAATATAACCTTGGAGTGCATTGCCAGCTCACCGGCCGCTGCCTCGCTAGCCGCCGCCGATGAGCTAAAGATTAAGTGGCGCCACGACAATCAGCACGTGCTGGAACGTCAAACCGCACACGATGGCGCCAGCACCGAAACACAAATCCATCACGATCAGAGCACCAATCAGACCACAATCTATGGCTATCTGCGTCTGTCCAATGTTACGTACGAGAGTGCCGGCCGTTATCAGTGTGTCGTCTCCAATGCTTTTGGCACAACCTATGCCCAGAAGTTCAAGATATCCATTGGCAGTAAGTCATCAGCGATTAACAGATTTGTTGAACTAACCTAACCAACTTTATCTCTGTCATATGTTTCAGTACATCCCAGCTTCATGCATGTGCCCTCTAATCTTACATTGGATGCTGGTGAAACAGCGCGTTTGGTGTGCTCGGCCAGCGGTGATCCTATGCCCGAGATAGCCTTGCAAAAGTTTGGCGCTCGCGATTTTCCCGCCGCAACGGAGCGTCGTCTGCAAGTGATACGCGAGGAGAATGCTTTTGTCATCACAAATGCCAAGCCCAGTGATTCGGGAATATATACGTGCACTGCCGAGAGTGCTGCGGGTGCGATTAAGGTGAATGCCACGCTGCTCGTTAATGGTGAGTGTCGAAAGTTGAACCCAGTCGAAAGGTTTTGTTGTTTAACAATCGCTTTGCTTACAGATAAACCCCTGCCCAGCATACCACTGGTGCAGAAGGAGGTGGTTGTGGGACGCACCTGTGTTTTGGAGTGCCTCAGTGAGTCTCTGAATGTGGAACTGGAGCAGCCGCATCGCGAATGGTTTAAGGAGAACAAGCCATTGCATAATGCACCAACGGGACCCGATGCGGAACGCTATTACTTTTCCAAGAACAAGGAGGTGCTGGTCATTGTGAATACCACATCGAATGACGCCGGTCACTATCGTTGTGAGATTACCGACAATATGCGCACACTGACCCTGCAATCGGAGCTGATCGTTGTCAAGGATAGCCTAAATATTGACATGCTTTTACTCGGTTTCATTGTGCTGACGGTGTGCTCTCTGGGCACGTGCATCATCTGTTGTGCGTTGCGCTATCAGCGACGCAAACTGCAGCACGGCGCCGCTTCTAGGACACATGCGAGCAGCTCGCACACGACGCTGCAACTGGATCAAACGCAATTGACCACACTAAATCGCACTCAGCTGCGGCCCGTTCTCGACGGACTCCAAAAGCAGGAGCAGCAGCAGCAGCAGCAACAACAACAGCAATCGCAGACGCAGCTGCGTCCGCGCAGCTTGGCGGATTTGGGTGGTTGTGGTGGTGAACAAGCCAATAGTCGTTTGATAGTCACGACAACACCATCGTATGAGCAGCGCTGCCTGGAGCAGGGTCTGACGCTCACCTATTTGCAGCAGGCGGATCTCGAAACGCAACAGGATCATCTGTCCAGCAAAGACTCGGGCACCGGTTCCGATGCAGCTGTCAAGCGTAGTCTGGAGGACTTTGGTTTGGCCATGCCACCGCAGCGTCGCGGACCTGGTCGTCTCGCCACTGATGATGACGATGATGATGGCGATGGCGATGGCGAAGGAGAGGATCACGATGCTGATAACTATTTGCATTTTGCGCCAACGCGTGCTCTGGGCGTCTCCGAGTACGATGACTTGGAGCTGTATGAACTAAATCATAGCGCTGCCGAACGGCAACGTTTTCTGCGTAACAACAATCACAACTATGATGGTGGTGGCGGCGGGGTGATGGTACATGGTGTGGGCGTGGCAACGACATCAACGGCCGCCAGCGTTGACTACAAGCCGTCGTCCACAACAGCTGTGGATATTTGAGCTTGAAAACCAAAGCGATGAAGAGGGAAACAAAAACCGTAAACCAAAATGCACACACCAAATACAGAATTGGGCTGCGCTTGCAACGCTTGCCACAAAAAGAAAACCAAAACCACCCGCCACCCAAAAATAAGAAAAGAAAAACAAACGAACAAAGACTGTTACTCATTAATATATATAAAAGTAAAAGTAAAAGTAAAAGAGTAAAAGTATATGTAAAAATGTGACAACGCTTGCCTTAGCGACACAAACCGCACAGCACAGTAGGCGGCCTTATAGAGTATATATAAAGATATATGCTAACCGATTTGGCAGCTCTAGTACATACCAGTGTCTTCGTAATTTATGAAATTAAATGGATTTATATTATTACATACATATACTTACCAATAACAAAACTATATATGAATATTATATGTAATATTTAAGCATATGTTTATATTTAACATTTCTAATCGTTTATTTCGCTTGTGATATTATTTATTATTTGATTTTGGATTGCCTTCCAAGTTTTCTTAAGCCTTACATAACCTATTTGCAGCTATTTATGTATATAAAGCCTGTACAATCTAGTATTTAGTATAGAAGTTCTTAGTTTGTTAAGTCCAATTTGCCACGAAATCGGCTATGAATAATGCTAAAATATGTAAACGTGTTTAAATGCATGATGTATTGACATATTTTAGCCAACTTTTGTGTTGATTTTATTTGACAAATTTTTGATAAATGTGTATGAACAATTTATTTGCCTTATGCTTATGGCCTTGACTATATTCAAAATCTTTATGAATATTATAAAAAACAATTTAGTTAAGTAAGTTATACATTTTTGAAAGCATAATTGAAGTCAACAAATGCTAAATACAAGTTTATAAAATTACAAATTTAATTGATGTGAATTATTCCAAGTGGTAACAAACTTTCGCTGATATTCTAGTACAATTGAACATATACATTAATACGCTAAAGGTATGCAAGGATCAGTTGGAATCGTCAGAACTGCCGCCGCTATAGGCAGCTAATAGGGATAACCCAGCAGCAGCTGCAGCAGGCTTTAAAGTGTTACTGGAAGCAACTTCTGCAGGCTTAGCTGGAGCAGTAGATGTTGTTGTTGGTGCTGCAGGAGCTGCTCCTGTCTTCGGTCTAACCAACACCAAAGGCGCCTTACGCTTGACCAACAATTGTTTGGTAGTTGCTTTGCTGGGCGCTGCTAGGGCGTTGGTCTTGGCTACTTTTGGTGGTGGTGGTGCTGCTGACTCCTCCTCCTCCTCCTTAAGCTCCACAATGATTTCCTCCGATACAATGCGACTGCTGGCTTCCGTTTTGGTTTTAAAGTTAACAGATCTGCAAGGTTATATGATTAGCAAAGTGTGTTCAATAAAGTTAGCTGCACATCTGGCTTACTTGACAAACTCCTCATCTTCACGTTCCTCTCGCTCCAAGCGCTCACGTTCCGTTTCTGCAGGATTGAACTGTTCCAGCATGGTCGAGTAATCGACTGTTTGCTGTCGTCTATTCAGATCGCGCAGCTCTTCCAAGCTTTCGATCATTTCGATTTCATTGCGTGATTGTTGTGTGCGATTCTCCAGTAATTTCATGGGATTGTTTGCTTCCTCCTCGCGTAACTCTTGCTCCTCGCGACGCGCTTGCTCCTCAGCTAACTTAAGGGCCATAAAATTTCGCGTGGCGCCCGCCTCGATTTCGTAGTCCGTGTTCTGGGGATCCGTTTTAAAGGAGATCTCCTGCAGGCAGCGTGTGCATTTGATGTAGAATCTATATATGCGTATGCCCAAGTACGTTTCATTCTCCACATCCTCCTTCCGAGCATTGAACTTCTTGCCCTTGTAAATGTATTCGCCGCAGGTTTTGCATCGCATATTGAACGGTGCCATCAATCGAACTGTATATTGTCGATTTTTGGCCAATTTCATGCGCGGTATCTTCGACGGATCGAAGTCCGGTGGATAGTATTTCTAAAACACAAAGCAGTCGTAGTTAGATTGCATATTACCATATAGTGCAATATTTGTACTTACATTTAACACTTTGCGCTCAGACATTTTTGCTTCTGCACTTTAATTTAGCTTTGTAAATCAATGTTTTGCACTTCTTCTTGCCAATTGCCATTCACTGGTGGCCACAAAACAAAGAGTTGCTGCTTGCGGAAAAATGTATTTACAAATTATCGATAGGTCTTCGATAAATACGTGATTCGCTCAAGTTCGATTACGATTACGTTCAGGCGAAAGATTTAAAGTTTCTGTAACTGTTTAGAATTGAAATTAAAAATCATAATTGCATTCCCAGCACCGCTAAAGTTTTCGCATATATTTGTTTATTTTCACAGTACAATGATTTAGCGATAGACACTGCTCTTTGGCTATTATTGCTGATAAATTAAAACTTTGTATAATATAATAAATACACACACACACACACATACATATTTCTTCTATTACACATATACACATGTATGATGTCATCAAATGGCGCACTCTTTACTTGGACGTTCGTAACTATTACGTTCCGGCTGCTCACTCAACGAATCCAAATCCTTTGTCCGGCGTAAGCCGCCAAAGCGTGATAGATTATTTAGTTCACCCCGCTCCGGATCCGGTGTGTCCAGCACGGCCGTTTCGGCATCCGGAAAGCTGACCTTCTTTGTGCTGGTCACTAACTCCGTTTTCGGTCGCCCATTGGGCTTTAAAGCTGCACGTGGAATCTTGTGCTTCACCACCTCAAAGGTGCAAGCATAAAGAAACGTATACTGTTGTTGTGTTTGCACCATTTTCATGCGCTGCAGGATTAAACAGGTGTTAAGAACCAGTTACAGGACTCATAGAAACCATTATTAAGCCCACCTGAAAGCGCAGTTTCTTGACCGTTTCAAAGATATTGATTTTTGATTCGCTCTTCAGACGCTGCATTATCAAATCCAGACCAATAAACGTGCCCGTACGTCCGACTCCGGCGCTGCAGTGCACCACAATGGGCGAGTAATTGGGACGCTTCTCGGCTTTCACCTTCTTCACGAAGGTAATCAGGTGATTGGGATCATCGGGACAGCCATGATCTGGCCACTTTTTGAAGTAGAAATGTATAACCTTCTCCTTTAGGCCATATTTCTCATGGACCACCGAGAGTTCAGTGCGATCGTAGATCTCAAAGCTTTCCTTCGACTTGATGGTCACGATAACACCGCGCGTGTTATAAGGATAATACTCATGACACTTGATCTGCAAAGGTTACGGAATCACTAACAAACATCCTTTAAAATAGTAATTTGTTCTTTCTTACCGTATTTCCCTCTCGGAATTGGGTAACCTGCACTATGACTCGCACATTATGCTGCAGGATCATGCGCCAGAAATCCATAACACTCTCCGGCTTTGGTCCTTGCGTCGCTATATATTCCTTTTTGCGTGTAAAACCCTTCAAAAACAAAACTTTGTTTAGTTGAGTTTCAAGTAATCAAATTGGATAGTACCTACATCTATAAAGGATGCATTTATATAATCCGATCCTTCAGTATCTATGTCCAGTATAACACGATTCTTGTCATCTGGAATACGCAATGAAATAAAGTCTACTTCCACTTCTCGTAATCAAAGCTAACTTACATGGATAGATATCCGCATAACGATTCTTATTGCTGCCCAACTCGGAGGCCATATAGCTGAGTTCCAAGGCAACAACCGTGATTTCCTTGAATTCGCGCGCCAACTTCTCCGGCTTAGCCACATCGGCATAGAATATGGCAAAGTTCTTGGCAATCACATTACCAAAGGGATCCTCAATGCCTTGGCCGGAATCGCGATGCCTAAACGGAAAGTTTTCAATTAATCAATCACTAAACTCAATCCTCAATCCTTACCAGGCAATCCGTTTGCGAACGTAAAACACGATCAAGCCCAAAACAAATGCTAGCAGCAAACAACTGCATACACTGACCAAAATCAGGGTCACCTTGATGGCTGCCTCCGTTTTGAACTCCAGCAAGGCGGTATCATTATAACCAGAGCTGGTAAATAGACGCACCACCATATTGTATTCCATGTTGGCGGTAAGGGGTCCGTTGCAGTAACGCTCGCTGATATCCGGACACTTGCCCACGCCAATGGTGAACACAATCTCATCCTCGCTCTCTACATCGCGTCTACTGCGGCCGGTCACCGACGGTTTCCAGCGCACTGGCGTCGTTTGATATTGTTCAATGCAATCGCCACCCACTTCGTCCCATGACGCAACGGAGGGCCAATCTCCCGAGCTGAGGACATCGTATTTTAGCACTGGTTTGCCCGTGCAACTCTTTTGGGATAGCAGCAGCGCTATATACGTTATGTTGCCCGATTCCGAGTTTAAAATGTTGGCGGGCAAACGTACAATGGCCGAACTGGTTGGATGACTAGTCTCATAGGCGCTAACGCGCATTTGACTCACAACGTCCTCACTCAGGCCAGACGGTACTAAGGAGTAGAAGTGTGTGCAATTTATGAATCATATTTAATATGCAATTCGAATTTAGCAAATTACTTTAAAACTGCTGGCAACGACAGTTGCAGTGTTGCCAAATGCAGCATGCAATTTCATAAGTTGTGGCCATTTTTAGCACATTATGCATTTCATATGCAATTCACAACGCAACGCATTCAAGCGGGTCAGTTTAATACTCACAACCCGATGGCGATTTCCACTCCTTCTGGGCACTCTCACTCATTGTTGCAACGTTGAGTGTTTTGACTGCAACCTTAACGGCATAATCGACCTCCGGCTGCAGATCAGTTTCGGTATACGACATGCGCCCCTTCTTGTTCTGCTTATCGAGCGGCACCCGTCGCTGGAACGCAATCTCCGTATCTTGTCGCTTTCCACTAAAGTCCAAAACAAAGCTCTCAATTTCACCATTCGATTTGCAGGGTATTGTCCAGTATACCGTCACATTGGCCTTATAGCTGTCCGGATCTAGCGCCGGCCCTTCCGACGTAATATTTAAATCTGTTACTGGATCTGAAACTGTTCAAATAAGAGCCGATTTATACGTTTAAGTTTAAGAAGCAATCGATTTGAACTACCATCTGGTTCCGTTATGCCTATAATGGGCGCAGTGTATTGACCCAAGCCAAAGTCATTCTGTGCAGCTACTTGCATAATATACTTAACAGCTGGCTGCAGCTCATAAAAGTTATTGAACATTTCGTCTATGAGAAGAAAAGTAATTAAGGTTATGTTGAATAGTGAACAATCAGTTCGAACCTTTGGTAACAGTGAAGGGATTTGAAGCTATTGGCTCACAAATGCTGGGCACGAAGTAATCAGCTTCGTAGCGCATAAGGAAAGCCTGATAGTACTTAATAGGTCCATTCAATAGTTTGGGCGGTTCCCATTTGAATTCAAGGTTGTGTGGTGTGCTACCATTTAACCTAACATTCGTTGGCTGATCGGGATCTGTAATCAAATAGATATTTTTACAAGCTAAAAGCTCTACAAACTTGACATTCACATACAATAGGCCAAGGTGATGAGATCATTTCCCGTTAGCTTTTGTGGCGCCGAAGCACCAGCCACATTGTAGAGCAACACATTGCATATGTACTGGGTGTAGGGGGAGAGGGGTGCCAGGGTTGCCTGGAAGCCGCGATCACGATAACTCTCCACATACATCTCTGCATACGAATTGGGCACATTCGCCGTTGTGGAGCAGTTGAACAGAGCAAAGATCGTCTGACAATTGTTATTAAAGTCCTTATTCTGTGCATTTAGCTCCAGACTGTGTGAGGTCGCCTTCTTGCCCGCCAACTGCAGCTGAATCTACGAAAAAGAGAATTAGATAACGGGAACTACATCTCTATCTTAACTGGTTGTACCTTATCGACATTGACAATTGCAGCTGTAGTTTCCACTTCGATTTGCCGCGGCTCACCCCCATCCCGACTCTCCAGGGTAAATGGTATGACTTGTATTGTGTACGCCTGGCACGCAGTTAGATCCTCAAAGAGTACGTAATTGCCTTGGGTTTCCCGACTCAAGGCATCCACACCATTATTATCGTCCATCCAGCCGGATATGCGATAGCCCGCAATGCACAAATCAGCATAGCTGGGAGTTTCCCAAATCAGCTCGATGGCAAAGGGACGCGTGTTGCTCTTCGGCTCAAGGATCTGTGTGGGTTCTGTTGCCAGAAGCAGAATGTATATCGAAATCGCTAAGACGAACCAATGAAAGTACTTACGATCCTCGCCGAGTGTGCTTTGACTCTGGAATCTGGCACCCAAGCTGCCATTATGTGCGATAGGCACAATTTCCACATTGTAGAAGCCACAGGGTTCCAGTTTGGTGAAGAGATAGAAGGTCTCGTTGGTTAACTGCTCGGTACTATTATATTCTATACGCTGTGTGGGTCCCGTTAGAGTCACATTATAGTTGGCCACACATTGAGCGTGATCGCTGGGCGGAGACCAAGACCATTTAAGCTCCGTGGAGTTTATTTCCTGCATTGGTTCCGAAACGGCGCTGGGCACTATAGAATCACCAAAAACCCAAAGATTAGGATCAATGAACTTGGTACCGTTTCAGAATCACTCACACTTCTGGCCGGAGTAAAAAGTTCCGGATGCTTTGGCAGTTGTATTGCGATTCATATTGATGTAGACATCGACGGAGTGTAAGGCGCAGCCTTGAAGATTTTGTATGGTAAACTGTTGCAAGGAGCTACCGACGGCTTCTTCGCTCCACTCACACTCCACTAAGACAGGGGAAAAACTTTATTGAGCTTCCATTGTGTAAAAGCTTTTCCAACTCACCCCTTGGCCCTAGTTGGTATTCCGAATCCTGTGCTAGCCAAGTTGTCATTGCCGTGAAGTCATCAAGATCCGTTGTGGCAGCCGTCTCATCATCATCTCCCATCGTGGTTGTCTCATCGTCCATTTCCGTTGTGGTCGTCTCGCCCTCAGGCTCATCCGGCACACAGTCAATGCTCCGCCAGACAAACGTATAGCTGCTAATGCAACTTTGGTTTTCCGTGCCATCCCATTTGAGCAAAGTGTCCGAATTGGAGTCATTGGTCATGGTTAGCTGTAGATCGCCAGGCTCCAGGTAATCCGTTTCCACCACCTTTGTGCCAGTGTCAACGATAACGCTCGCATTGTTCACCGTTATCAAGGTGATATTGTAGATGCGACAGGGCGACAGACCTGTCATGGTTTCGGTGCTCTGATCCTTGAACAGTTGCCTTGTCTGTATGTCACCCGGAGCCGTTGCGGAGATTTCAAAGTTCTTCACGCACGCCCGATCGCTGGTCTCCCATGTCACTTGGATCGTATTGCCCGTTGCCACCACGGATGTTAAATTGGTTTGTGGTTCTGGAAGGAAGATGGAATGTTTACATTACGAAAAACTCGAATGATCTCCCTTCTTACTCACCTATGTAATCTGTGTACGCAACGACGTTTTGGCTAAAGGCGGTTGATCCTTCAGCTAATCCCTTTAGGGCCACAACGGCCGTATACTTTGTGCACGGTTCCAAGTTCTCACTGTAAGCAACAAATCAATATTGAACCTAACTAAGTTATATCCAGATCTTACCACACATGATTCTCTTCTGCGAAAGTTATGGAACCACCGGAAGTACCGGGACACGTTACATTCTCAATGACGTACTTTTCCTTATCCTCGTCCCCAACACTAAAGGCGAGCGTATAGGCCGTACCAACCACATTTATTTGAACCACTAAAACCACATGGGAACACCATATTAAGATACGATTGTTTAGATCTCTGCTATGCACCTACCATCATTGACTTCCTGATCGGTTATAGTAGTTTGCGCTGTCTGCGATTGAACCGGCGCGGGAGACCAGGCCAAAAGGATCGAGAGTACGCAGAGTAGTCCATCGAGCCGTGCTATTGGCTTGCCGTGTTTATTGTGCCGCATCTTAGGGTCGCATTGCAACCAGTTACTAAACGAATCGGAAGTTTAAATCAAGTTCAATGCCAAGATTCCATAAATTGTTTTTAAATGCAACCGGTTTCTCAATTAACTTCCCAAAAAAAAAGAGAACGATTGTAAAATATGGAATCAACTCGTAAAAGTGCATAATGTTTGAGGCGTGAATCGAATTCAAAACAATAACAAAAAGTAAATATTATTATTGGGTGATACGTGATTAACGAGTATTGAACAGTTGAACTTACTTACTGTCAAAAACCATTAATTATATTAAACAAAGGAAATATTTAAGTAAGTGAAATTAAAATTGAGAACTTAAACACTATATTTCAGCATTCTAAAACATTTGAGAAAACATTTCAACTACTATTGTAGCTACATATTTCTGCAGCGGAACTTTAAAGATTAGAGATAATTACAAAATATTTTGATCTTTTGGTATGCGTCAAGTTCTGTGGGAAAACCTTACTTTTGTGTGTGCATTGTGGAATTGAGAACTTCTGGGATTGGCAATGAGTAAAAAAAAAGTCAAGTCAAATTCGCGATTAAGAACAACAAGTGGTTGAGCAATGCCAAGTCCAGGGGATTGGGAAAGGGCTTATCAAGGCACTTCATGGACAATACTTAAATGTCCAACGAAATGAACGTATAAACCAATGATAAAGATTCCAATACGTACAACTTGAGATTTAATACACACAAAAATATAGAAATAACGAAACGAAACTCAACTCATCATAAATTTAAAAGTATCGAATGCTTTAACTTAGTTCTTATCTCACACAGCTGGTAAAGAATTTCTAATATCAAATCGGTTATAACCAACAGATATTTCAACATTATTACTATTGATTTGAGGTGCTGTCGACGTTTTAATCAATGGAAGAACAACACTAATTACTAATTTCCAACGGATGTCGTTTTAAAGCAAATAAAATTACATTTTTTTTTCCCCCTTACTTATTAATAGCTCAGCGACACATTTTGTTATCTAGTACTATATGGTGGCAAATACTTCTTTGCTTTGTTTAAACAGAAAACCGAATTTTCGCTTGGGCCACAAATCACGCACGAACAACAAATAAGCCAATAATAACAATTTAACGGTTATAGAAAGTAAACGCTGGAGGTGCTTTTGGCGTTAATACTTTTATCATATCAACAACTACATATAATCAGTGTGGCGAGACTCCCTGATAACACAATGTGCATATTGATTCATGTGTTGTCCACCAGTATTTGTTTTGTTGTTGTTGTTGTTGTTTTTCCATCACAAAGTTTGTGCAACGCTTTCAATAAAACGTTTTGAGTTTTATGATCGATTAAGGATGCGCTTTCGTTACAAATCAAATTATCGATAGGCAAATTAGTTTGGTCATTGATTGGTGGCACTTTTGGTGTATAGGTTTTCTGTGAACCGTTATCACACAGCGGCATGCGAGTAATGGGGCCCGAACAGCAGAACAGGCATCACTGATTAGAATCGGTTTTGGCTGATTTGATAACGCTGACTGGCTGCCAGTCGTAATTGGCGAATCATTTACATATTTTGTCAATTTGCTCATTAAATTGACTTTGGTTTTGCCTATTGACGGAACTAGCGTGTCATCAATTAACGTTGCACACGTTCAAAACCTTTTTTCGTAGCACTCACAGTGGGTATATCAATGCAGAAGTAGTACGAGATTGTTGTTTCTGTTGCTTTGAAGTACGCGCGAGCGAAACGGATTGTTTGAAATATATAGTATTGCACTTGAATAATGCACAACGATATTGTTGTTATTACTTTATAACGAATAACCGTTTCCGTTGAGCGTTAGTCGACAACTGAGCGTACAAATTAATAACACATGGGTCTATCACTCTGCTTACTGATAAGAAAAAGTTTACTCCGTCAGGGAGTGTGCGTGCGTGTGTGTGTGTGTGTGTGTGTATTTGTGTAGAAGATAAAAACATTGCACTTCTGTCATGAGTTTATGCACTTTACAGTGTTGCATAAAGTGAAGAGCGCGTTTTAAATATAAAGTACATAACCACAAGCTTGTAATAATTTATCTAATTTAAAACTTATGAATACCCCGCCAAAATCAGCTGTTCGATGCTTTTGGCGATAGGCACAACCAACGAGTGTCGGTAACATAATCCAACACTGAATCTGCAAGTAGTGCTGGTAAACAAACATTAGCATCGATACGTTGAAAAGCATCGAAAGGTATTGGAAGCATTTCTCGCCGCGCTCCATCTCTGCGTAATTATTTCCCAATTGATTAAAATTAAAACAATAAAAAAATTTACAAAATAACATTTTTGCGTAAGTATGCGTAGTGTGCCTTGAAAAACGTTAAATAATTGCAAGTGCACGCGCTGTATCGCATAATCAGAGCCCCTCTACATTTTTTGCAAAAGTGTCGTTTGTGCGACGGCAACGCAGCAACGAAGTGTATGTAATGGGCAATTGGGGAAAAGAAAAATTTGTCATATGTATGTGAACACTGTCAATGTGTTGGTGCGCGCTTATATGGGAAAGAAACCAAAGCCCCATTTAAAATGCAATTGTTTTCTTGTTAATGTGCGTGTTTTACAAATCTTTTTGGCCTTTTTCAATTTTGCATATTGTCTTTTTGTGAAGCACTGCCGCAGCGACGCTGACTGCGCTGCTCATTCAAGATGGCCGTCGTAACAGTTTTTATTTTTCGTCAGTGTCAGTGCTGTTGTTTTGTTGTTGTGGTTATTATTGTGTTTGGTGTATTCGAGTGTTCGTTCGCTTGTATCTTGTGTGTTTTTGTTATTGAAAAGCAAAGGTAACAAGCAAAAGTTATGCAAATTATGCTGCAAATTATATACTGAACTGAAGTACAACAAAACATTAAATTTCTATACCAAAAACAATTTAATGTTTTCTTCCTCTTGCTTACAACCACCAAGAGCGATGACACATCACCCTTGTGTCAGTGAGTGTTTTAGTGCTGTGTGTGTGTGTGTGTGTTTTTTCGCGCATATATCCTCTCTGTCTCCTTATTCCCGTGCTCCATGTTTGCTGCGGAATTGATCGATTTTTACACATACAGAACAAAACGCCAACAGTAGTCGACTTCGCTTCCTTTGGTACCTCTAACAGCTTTTTACATGGGCCAAAGTTAAAAAGAAACCAGTTCTGAAAATGCAGCTAAATCGAGTCGGTAGAAATCTTGTTTCTATTTTTCTTTTATTTTACAGTTTTCCGTTTTGGGCTGCTTTGGCATTGGCCATCGCACACACATATGTACATATACTAATAAACAAAACATATGTGTTTGTTGTACACATATAGTCACATTGTTAACAGTTCCCAGAAGAACGTGTGCAATTTGCTGAGCTAAGCTTGTTCTTCAGTCTGGAGTCGCCCAGTCTGAAACTGACTGTGCAAATTGGCCACAAATTATTGTTGTTGCTGCTGCTGATGCTGCTGTTGCAATTATCTATTGAGTCAGTGCTCTGACACTTTTAGCACTGTCTTTCTCTTGCCCTCACTCTCTGTCATTTCTTTAATGCTGCTTGCATGACTTGTGTTATCTACTAAATGCCTGCTCACGAGCTTTAACAGTGTTACAAATGTAAATGTGTTTGTGTGCTTGTCCGACTTTCCCAGCCAAAGGTTAATGCGAATTAATTTCCTTTGTATGTTAACTTTTGTTGGCCAGTGTTGCTCCCTAATCAATACACGATAAATTTATATACTGTGCTGCATTGCCAAACTTTGCGGCGGCATATGTGTGCGTGGGTGAGCGTAAATTATTGAAAAATTGCACACACTGGCAAAGCGTGAAAAACACATACACGCAATTGACAGACAAGTGCACAAGCAAGTGCAAGGTCTCTCGAGTGCGCGCTGAGAGCGCTATTGAGAGAGAGAGAGAGAGAGAGCTTATCAGCATCCTTATGCATGTGTGAGCATATGTTTGGATGTGTGTGTAGCACTGATGCTGACATCAGCCACCCACGCGAGCTTTTGAACAGGTAATCGCCGCATAATGTGTGTAATTCTAATTTACATTTCAAATTGGAATATGAAATACCTTTGGCAGACATGTGAATACTTGTGTATGTGTTAATGCATACATTAATTGCTGTAGGTGTTAGATTGGATGAAGAGTGGTAACCCTTTTTTTTCGCAGCAGCAGCTGCTGCCGTCACATCGCCTTTCAAATCTTGTGCAGCGTGTGACCCAAACGCCCCCTTTGTAGAGCTGTATTTATTATTATATTTGTTGTTGATTTTGTTGCTGTGGGACACCGTTACTAGCGCTACCCACACAGTTACATATCTATGTACATAGTTGGAAGTTACAAGGCGCATGCCTGTGTATTGGAATGCTGGCCCCAATAAGTACAAAACGCACGCCCGGTTGCCACAACACAACGGTTGTTGTCGTTGTCCGGTATAAGACTTCATACCTACTCACCATTCTCCTGCCGCCTGCCGCCTGCCTGCCTACCTACCCGACCAACCAATCAAACCCACGCGCGTTCCGTTAATACTCGTGACGTTAGCAATGTCTTTTTATTTATATACTCTGTTCTTAAATGGTACAGGGGTGTCTGGCATCAACTAAAGACTTCTAAATTAGACTCCACGTTACGTAAACTGGCAAGTTTTTGCCACAGTTGACTAGCATAAGCAAACATTGATAACAGGGTATAGCATAGTCGAACCCAGCCGACAACGCATATACTTTATTTTTATTTAGTCTATTTGGATATTGATTTTTTATTTTATATTTAGATGCGCAGTTAACGAGTGTCTTTTTTCTCCCTGAGCATGTCCCAACACAGCTGATAATAAAAAAAATGTCTGTCTTGTGCTCTTCTCCGACTCTGACGCTTCAGGCGTGACTCATGTTTAGTTTCAATGCCGACGTCGGCGTCGCAAAAACATTCACAGCTTTAACTCGTTTGGTCAGCGCAAAAAAAAATGTATTTAGCTATATGCCCTATGTTAGACAGCTAAGTTCAGAAATCGTTGAAAATTATTTGGCAATGGTTAATCAGCCAAAAATAATCTGAAAACGTCATTTCCTCGATTTGAGTATGTATACAAGTTTGTATAAATGTGAAAAAACGTTTGCAATTGTGTGTGTGTGTGTGTGTATGTTAAGCTTGGACTTTGTTATGCGTATCTCTCTTTCGTTTGCGTTATTTACGTATAAGAAGTTGCTTGAACTACCGTTAGATCTTGGCTAATTGGCTTTGTCAGCGCTGTTTGTAACTTTTGCAACGTGTCGTCGACTGCTTATCAGTGAGAAAAAATAACTATAAACGCGTTATGCTTTAGTTGATTTGGTGTTGATTCGTTTAGTTTGATAGTCGCTTTATTGCGTGCTACCTGTGATTTGTTTTTGCTTGTTCCTACTACTATTGCTCAACCGAAATGTCCACCTTGAGTTAATTGAATTGCTCTTGCCATAAGCAACAACGACAAATACATAGCTCTGATTATACAAAGCAAGTACAGCTGCTATGTACAATGCTGTTCTGACTCGATTGGAATCTGTTGCATTGGAATCTGTATATGCAGTTATATTATAAATTGTAAGCAGGGTTGCATTTTTGAGAAAAATGCAAAGTTCGTTAAGTTGGGAATAGCTGCTATGTACAATGCTGTTCTGACTCGATTGGAATCTATTGCATTGGAATCTGTATATGCAGTTATATTATAAATTGTAAGCAGGGTTGCATTTTTGAGAAAAATGCAAAGTTCGTAAAGTTGGGAATAGCTGCTGTTTGCCGATTGGCCAAACGAACTAAGCTTTACATCTCGCTGCAATGGTAGCCAAAAAAATGTTCGTGTGCCAGAAACACACTAAAACGCAACAATTTTGGAGGCTGATGATGATAATTATGTTGATCATCATGCTACACGCTGCGGAACAATGGAGCAAGAGGCTAGATAAAGAAGAAGAAGAATGATGAGTATGCATGCCAAAGACGCAACATTGCCAAAATAAAAACAATTTTACAAAAAAAAAAATTTATTCATGTGGGTGACTTGCCTCTTTGCGAAGCTTGCCTTTTAATTTTTTTTTGTGAAACTAATTTCCTGTTCAGTCAGTCAGTCATATATAATGCCCGAGCATTTGTTTTGATGTGTGTTTCTATTGTTTTTTTTTTCTTTGCAGCATTTATTGCACAAGACGGCAGCAACAAATCAAAGCAATAGCAAACGAATTTGAAGCTCGCCCAAACCGAAGAACAGCATGAAAATGGTGTTGTCGCAGCGGCAGCGCGAGGAGCTGTAAGTAAAAAAAACCCCAAAAACTAAGCGACATATCTAATCTTATGTTTTTTGTGTTTGGTTTTGTGTGTAGTAACCAAGCGATTGCCGATTATTTGGGCACAAACGGCTATGCCGACTCTTTGGAAGCGTTTCGTAAGGAAGCGGATCTCAGCACAGAAGCGGAAAAGAAATTTGGTGGCCTGTTAGAGAAGAAATGGACATCGGTCATAAGGTTGCAGAAGAAGGTTATGGAACTGGAGGCTAAGCTAACCGAAGCTGAAAAGGAGGTTATCGAGGGTGCGCCCACAAAGAATAAACGTACGCCTGGCGAATGGATACCCAGGCCGCCAGAGAAATACTCACTAACAGGACATCGTGCCAGCATAACGAGGGTAATTATTGCAACAAAAAAAACTACCTTACACTTAATTTAACTTATTGTTGTTTCTTGTTTTAACAGGTTATTTTTCATCCAATATTCGGACTCATGGTTTCGGCCTCGGAAGATGCCACCATCAAGATATGGGATTTCGAGACTGGCGAGTATGAGCGCAGTCTCAAGGGACACACAGACTCTGTGCAGGATGTGGCATTTGATGCGCAGGGCAAGCTTTTGGGTAAGCAATCACTATAACAATTGCTTAATATCTTTCTGACACTTCATTTTTCTATCCTTTAACAGCTTCCTGCAGCGCTGATTTGTCCATCAAATTGTGGGATTTCCAGCAGAGTTATGAATGTGTAAAAACCATGCACGGTCACGATCACAATGTGTCCTCAGTGGCCTTTGTGCCCGCCGGCGATTATGTGCTATCCGCATCGAGGGATCGCACCATCAAAATGTGGGAGGTGGCCACGGGGTGAGTTTTAATAGAAGTTCCATTGCATACTTATGCTAATCACTCTTTTTTTGCGTACCTTAGTTACTGCGTGAAAACCTACACTGGTCACCGGGAGTGGGTGCGAATGGTGCGCGTGCACATTGAAGGCAGCATATTTGCCACATGCTCAAATGATCACACAATACGCGTTTGGTTGACAAATTCAAAAGACTGTAAGGTACGCTAAAAGAATCCTTATAACGGAAATGCAATGATGACAACATATTTGGTGGTTGATCAATCTATACGGCTTCCTAGGTCTTACTGTATATACGTTGCTTCCTTTTGTAATAAAACATTTAATCCTTCTTACAGGTTGAATTACGCGATCATGAGCATACTGTGGAGTGCATTGCCTGGGCGCCAGAGGCGGCCGCATCGGCTATTAATGAGGCAGCTGGGGCTGACAACAAGAAGGGTCATCATCAGGGGCCATTTTTGGCATCCGGTTCGCGTGACAAAACCATACGCATTTGGGATGTGAGCGTTGGACAGTGCCTGCTCACGTTGAACGGGCATGACAATTGGGTGAGGGGCTTGGCATTCCATCCGGGTGGCAAATATTTGGTGTCGGCCAGCGATGACAAGACCATTCGGGTCTGGGATTTGCGCAACAAGCGATGCATGAAGACGCTCTATGCGCATCAGCATTTCTGCACATCCATTGGTGAGTGCATCAACTAAATAGTTAATATTCTTTTGTTTCTAATATTTTCTACTTGTTTGCAGATTTTCACAAAGCGCATCCGTATGTCATTTCCGGCAGCGTCGATCAAACAGTAAAAGTTTGGGAATGTCGTTAGGAAACACTCAGCAAACGATATTTGCTTATTTCTCAATTTAAACCTAATTCATAAACAAGAAAAAAAAAGCTACAATTTTAATATATATATATATACATATATATATGCATATACATATATAAACTTGAATATGCAATACACAGTCTCTCAGCCACCTCTACCAGATGCTTAAGTGCAAAACCAACATTTGTATATCTCAAAATCATATATATATATATATGTTCTATATATGTGTCTGTATACATATGATGTATGTCTTAAAGTTAAATCCGAGCAAACAGCAGCAAAGCAAAACAAAAAACCGCGAAAGAAACGAAATATTTATTTAATGTACGGCCTCCTAACTAAACTAACTTACCAACCTACCAACTACATATACATATATATATATATACAAAGTACATGCATATTTATATATATATATATAAATACCTTTAAATATATATAAATACAATTATTGTTAATTTAAATGCTGTGTAGAACCACGCCTCAAAAACTAACAACAAGCGCCCACAAAGCACGCTCGCTAGCCGACAAAACTTGAAATCTGTAGTTGAATTTTCGTAGAATAAACCCCAATTTGAAAGCGAAAGGTTATACAAAAAAATATGCATATATACAATTGTACGAACTTCAAAATGTTGAATGTGAAATCGAAAATGTTAAAATCCAACAAAAGATTGTATTGCAAAAACATGCAACTTAATGATTGTTGTCGTTCAAGAACTTAGTTGCATATAACAAGCGCGTATTAATAGATAAATATACACATATAGGCCACGCTCTCGCGCATTATAAGTAATTTAACCACAACAAAAACAACCACAGCAACAACAAGCAAAAGTATTTTTTAAATATATATATATTAATATGTATGTAAACTATTATGCAAGCGCAGAGCGAGCGATTTCTACTACATAAAAACTTGGGCAAAACATTTGTTATTGCGAATTACTCGAAATTTTATTCACATAAAATTCAGGTAATTTTGATTTTATTTCAAATAACAATTAACAATGCTTTTACAAATATTTACTAAAACATAGCTTCAGCTCAGCGTTTTGTGTTCTTTTTTGCTAAAGGATTTATACAAAAACAACAACAATACAAATAAATCTATAATGTGTGTACAAGTTTAAGTTTGCTTTAAGTTCAAAATATGATTTACGTTAGTAAAAATGCTGCAAATTTAATTATAATTTAATTTGTTTATAAGTGCAAAGGCAAAATATAGTAGTCTTTATATGTATGTATACATTATTAATTATTTGTGGAACTTTGAATATTTCGTATATACACACACACGCAGTTAATAAGAAAAACAAAAAGGAGATCAGGATTGTGGATTTAAACAAAACAAAACAAATAAAAATTTGCTTCTTCAAGAAACAATAGAAAAACGACAAATGCAACAATTGAAAATATTTTCTATACTCTGTACTCGTAGTATGTTATGAAGAATTATTAATTATATATATATATATTCTAATTGCGCCCCGTTCCATCCAACAATTGAGTATTGGGTACAGGGTATTGAGCATTGTCGAGCACTCTCGATTATATACACTTCAATATAGAGGACTCTCATGTAATGCACCATACACATGTACTTTAAGCATTATTCGATATGCAAATCACACTTTAATACAAAAAATACTTAATACATATTTTCAAAACGCTTCTCTTATCACCAAAGCTGCTTTAAATCGATGCCCTATTATGAATAAATCAATAGAAACCACAACAGGCTAAGCGGTAACTGGCCAAATATAACAACAATGGCAATTTAATCGTTACAGCAAATGGTTAATATATATATATACATAAAAATTTAATAAATCCACAAATTTGTTTCACTAATAAACCATAAGTTTTATATATATTTTTTTATTATTATTATTAGCATACAAAGTTGTTAAGTCCCATCTGCATCTGGCATTGGATCAGCAAGTATTTTAGACTGCTCCACGGCTACCGTTTCTTCCGTATTCGATGTGGCCTCGTCGACGCTCTTTGGCTTCTCAGGAGCAGTTGCCTTCTCTGTGGTGTTCGCCTCTGGCTTCTCAGCCACTGTTGCCTGTACAGCCTCGACCTCTTCCGGCTGCTCTGGCATTGGATCAGCAAGTATTTTAGACTGCTCCACGGCTACCGTTTCTTCCGTATTTGATGTGGCCTCGTCGACGCTCTTTGGCTTCTCAGGAGCAGTTGCCTCCTCTGTACTGTTCACCTCTGGCTTCTCAGCCACTGTTGCCTCGACCTCTTCCGGCTGCTCTGCTACAGTTTCCTGCACAGCTTCTGTCTCCGAGCCACTTTCACTAGACTCTTGTTCGGGTTTCTGGTCCTCCTCCTTGGATTTTTGTTCTCGTGGGCGTTTTGCGCGCAGCTTTTTCTTTAAGCGCTTTGCACGTTTCTTAGCCGTACGCTCTTCGGCCTTCTGTTTATTGTCATCCAGTTTCTTTTGAAATGCATCTTCGGCTTTCTCGCGTATGCTCTGGTTTTGTATGTTCTTTTGGCGTGCGTATTCCTTGCGTCGTAAGTGGCGATAGACGTGAAATTCTCCGGAACCGGCGCCCGCACTGCTGCCCATCACATTGCGCACAAATGTGGGAACTGAGGACATGTAGTCGCGATCGCGACGTTGCTCCGGTATGATAACTGGCTTATTCTATCATTTACATACTTAATTAGTGATTGTTTAAAGTGTGTAAAAAATCAACTTACAGGATTTTTCATTAGTTTTTCAAGTTTCAATCTTTGGTGATCTGTGGCTGTCATGACGAACGGGCCCAGAGGCCTATCCTTTTCATCAGCATCATCGTCAGAGCCCTCATTCTTCTTTTTCTTTTGCGGCTTGTTTTCAGTTTCTTTAACAAGATTTTTAATGAGCGACATGTTTGTTAAATTATTTTGTTTTCCATTCGCGTGGTGACGTACGGTGGTGATTGGCAATTCTACATCAAAAAATACCAGACTTTATTTTGTTAAGAGAAACGGAATGTTAGCTTTTTATTAGTTCGGTCACACTGTCGAGTTCCAGCCGAAAACAACGCGTTAATTTCTAAATTAACGATATCAATTCGTAACTCGTAATGTGCTGAACGTAGCCAAAGATCTAATTGTCATATGTTAATAAAAAAGACAACAGGCAATAAATTCCCGTTTATATTAGATGTATGATACTAGTTACAAATAAATTAATACAATCAAATACGCGCAATAGGTTTGAGCGCAGTGAGCACAGCAGAGAGCAAACAGTCGCCCGAGCAGCGTAGAGTTGTGTAACACGGCAACGTGAACGTGTAATAGAATTTGGATTTGATTTTCGATTTTTGTGCGCTATAAAGAACAGAAACAGCAGCATGGCGCTCGAAATTGATGCAAAAAATGCAACGGCGGCGACTGGCGATGCTGGTGCGACTGGCAAGGCCAAAGCCAAGGAGAACAAGGCCAATAACAACAACAACAACGCACCACCCGCAGCCGGCGAAAAGAACTTGGTCAATGGCAGCGGCGCCGCAGCGAAGAAGAAAGGTGCGTTAACTATGACAAATTCGATCAAAGCACCCCCCTTCCATTCACATTCCTTGTCTTACGAGTGGCTATCACTGTCACCGTTTCAGTGCTGAAGTGCGATATTAACGAGAAGAAAAAAAGTCTATCACATAACATTTTTGCGTTACGTAATGTATTTTTTCTATAATGCTCTAATGCGGTCCCTCGTCTATTGCTCGTCGCTGTTGTCGTTGCCCCCCTAACGGGTAATAGAGCAGCAGCACGAGCACCGCGTGCGTTTCCATTGCATTTGTGTAAGTGGGAGTTTCGTTCAATACGTGTAAGTGTGTGCGTGCGTGCGTTAGTTTTTGTATGCGTGCATTTTTGAACATGGCGACGCATTTAAAGATTCACAAATGCCATTGCCCGATGTTCATTAACCCCCAGGAGCGGCGCCAAACGAATTAATTGTTTATTTAACCTACAATTACCACGTGCTTGTCACTTAACATACTTGCATGCAACAAACAAACAATCCCCTGCACTCACTCACTCAAGCAATCGATCACCCCGTACATTATGTAAATCATGTTTTCTTTTAAACAAACAGCCCAAGCATATTTCGTTCTCTCTTGAGTGATTACGCTCTCAGCAATATTGGTTATGCTCTGAGCAACTGCTTGTCGTATATTAGTTTGTTTATCAAATTAAGATTGCTGTAATTTCGATGTATGCTGTCGAAATTAGCGAGACTGTCGAAAAAATGAGAGATGCGTGTTAAATGAGATTTTTTATGCTGCTGCATCTTATCAGATGGTACTGGTATGCTTGTTTTTTTTTTACAGCACACGCACACATATGTTTAGGCATGCATGTGTGTGTGTAAATTACCATGTGTATTTGCTTGCAGCCGGTTACAGTGAATGGCAAAAGTAAACGCACACAGGGCATACTGTTATGTAACAAGTGAGCAAAAACTGTAGGTGAAGTCAAGTTGACGTGAGTGGCCTTTTGACCAACATTTTTGTATATATCTAGTTGGATTTATTGGCGTTACTAATAGTATAGACCTTAAGCTTTAATATATGTGCGGAACGCATCGATTTCAAGCGTTAAAACTAAAATACTAATAATATTTGCATAAAATTTTAAAACATCGAAATATTTATCGAAATATTTACATACGATTTGTTTTTTATCTAACTAGTTCATTAAATATGCTAGACAGTAAACCCCTATGGGCATTATTAGAATAAATGATACTGTAACATTCATTTGATTATTTAATAGTATGCGTCAAGCCCTTGACCACAATTAGAATAACAATTGTTGTTTATCTATGTATATTTTGTGCAGGCAAGAAGAACCGTAACAAAAGCCCACAAGATGCTGTTGAATCTGCTGAGCCGGCTGCCGCTTTGAGCAATGGGCATGCGGAGAAGGCAGCGGTAAATGGTGATGGTGATGCAAATGCAAATGAGCCCGTCGACAAGGAGGCAGCAGCGGAGGAGAAGAGCGCTGCGGCTGAAGATGAAGCTGCAGTAGCAACAACAACAGCAGCAGCTGCAGTCGATGATGCTGATCTGGACGCTTTGAATGATTTTGGCATCACAGTGAACATAAGCAGTCCGGGCGCAGATATACTCTCTGTACAGCTATCGAGCATGGAGCTGGTGCAGGAGATTCATCAGCTGCTGATGGATCGTGAGGAGACGTGCCATAGGACATGCTTCTCGCTGCAGCTGGACAACATGACGCTGGACAATTTTGCTGAGCTCAAGACAATCGAGCCATTGGAGCAGGGCTCCACCATACGCGTGGTCGAGGAGCCGTACACAATGCGCGAGGCACGCATCCATGTACGCCATGTGCGCGATCTGCTCAAGAATCTGGATCCTGCCGATGCATACAATGGCATCGATTGCACGTCGCTAACCTTCTTAAACACAATCACGCAGGGCGATCTGCTGGACAAGAAGCGGACACGACCCGATTCAGTGGACTGCACACCGCCCGACTATGTGACGCCCGGAGTGCGTGAGCCGCCGCTAATGCCACTGCATCCAAACGTTAAGAATGCGAAGGGACCACAGGCGCTCAAGGTGCTGACCACATCCGCATGGAATCCGCCACCTGGTCCACGCAAGCTGCATGGTGATCTCATGTATCTGTATGTGGTCACGATGGAGGATAAACGTTTTCACATCTCTGCCTGCTCCAAGGGCTTCTACATCAATCAGTCCACAGATGACAATTTCAACCCCAAGCCGGACAATCCCAGCCATCTGAGTCATTCGCTCATTGACCTACTGTCGCACATTTCACCCTCGTTCCGACGCGCCTTCCAGGCCATCCAAAAGCGTCGCACCATGCGTCATGCTTTCGAGCGTGTGGCGACACCCTATCAGGTGTATCAGTGGTCAGCACCGCAACTGGAGCACACCGTGGACGCCATACGTGCCGAAGATGCTTTTAGCTCCAAACTGGGGTAAATTTTACATTCCCTATTTCTTTACTCCATCTTTAATCGTTATCATTACTAGCTATGAGGAGCATATTCCCGGTCAGACGCGCGATTGGAACGAGGAGCTGCAAACGACTCGGGAACTGCCCAGGAAGACACTGCCAGAGCGCTTGCTGCGCGAGCGCGCTATCTTTAAGGTGCATGGTGACTTTGTGACGGCGGCAACACGCGGCGCCATGGCCGTCATCGATGGCAACGTACTAGCCATTAATCCCGGCGAGGATTCCAAGATGCAAATGTTCATTTGGAACAATATATTTTTCTCGCTGGGCTTCGATGTGCGCGATCATTACAAGGAGCTGGGCGGAGATCATGCCGCATTTGTGGCGCCACGCTACGATCTGCATGGTGTCCGTGTCTACAATGCTGTGGATGTGGAGGGTCTCTACACCCTGGGCACCGTTGTGATTGACTATCGGGGCTATCGTGTGACCGCCCAGTCGATCATACCCGGCATCTTGGAGCGCGAACAGGAGCAATCTGTGGTGTATGGTTCGATTGATTTTGGCAAGACGGTGCTCAGTCATCCAAAGTATCTGGAGCTGCTGCGTCAGGCGGGCAAGCATTTGAAGATCTTGCCCCATTCGGTGCTCAATGAGCGGGATGAGCCCGTCGAGCTGTGCTCCTCGGTGGAGTGCAAGGGCATCATTGGCAACGATGGGCGACACTATATACTCGATCTGTTGCGCACTTTCCCACCAGATGTCAACTTCCTGAAGCTGGAGGATGTGCAGCTAAGCAAGGAGCTCACCCAGATGGGCTTCCCCATTGAGCATCGCCATAAGTTGTGCTGCCTGCGTCAGGAGCTGCTCGAGGCCTTCATCGAAGATCGCTATGTCACATTCATTCGCATTGCTGCAGCGCATCTCCAGCAGCTGAATGCCAAAAAGCAGGCGGAGAAAGATTTGCCAGCCATTGCTGAGAAGCAGGAGCAGGAGGAGCCCAAGGAACAACCGGCTGAAAAGCCAAAGCTGGAAAAAGCTGAGTCGGAGGAGAAAGACGAGAAGACCAGTTCCACTGAGACCAAGAACGCTGAGGCTATGGTTAAAGCCATACGTGAGGCACAATCCAATGTGGCCGTCTCCAATGAGGTGCAGGCCGCCGAGGTGGTGAAACGCGCTTGTGCCGCTGTCGGCTCGCTTAAGGAGAAGGAGTTCGATTTCCGCTTCAATCCGGATGTCTTCTCGCCCGGCATACGTCACATCGATGGTCCCGATGGCGGCGGTCAGTCGCTGTCCAAGCAAAAGCTTCTCGTCCAGGATGCTGCTGAGTTTTTGGTGTTGAAGCAAATACCTGCGTTCATCAAGGAGCACATGCCGCACTCCTCGCCGCCCATCGATGGTCAGAGCCTGACCGAATCGCTGCACAGCCATGGCATCAATATACGCTACCTGGGCAAGGTCATCAAAATGCTCGGCGAGATGCCGCGCATGGATTATCTGCACAGGATTGCCGTCCTGGAGCTGATTGTGCGCGCCACCAAGCACATCTATTACACATACATGCAAAGCACAGAGCCACTGCATCTCTCGGCGGCAATTAGCCACTTCCTGAACTGCCTGCTGACCACGGGACCGGTCAGTGGTGCCGTCAGCAGCGAGGATGTCCACAAGAAGCAGCAGACGCGCAACAACGGTGGCAAGCACAACAAGCACAACAAGTCGGCCAAGAACCAAACGAAGCCACAACAAGCTGCTGCTGCAGCCACGCAGAATGGTGGCAACAACAGCAACTCCACGTCTGCCATATCCACTTCGTTCAATGGCAGCAATTCGGATTGGACATTGGTCACACCTCGCTCCCTGTGGCAGCAGATACGCCGCGAGATCAAGTCGTACTGGAACTGGGAGCTGGATTGCGACTCGATTGAGACGGCTGGCAGCAAGTATGGACTGTTGCGCATTAGTCTGCTGCGCGCCTTCTGCTTGAAGGTTGGCATCCAGGTGCTAATCCGTGAATACAACTTTGAGTCAAAGCACAAGCCCACCTTCTGCGATGATGATATCGTGAATGTGTTCCCCGTTGTCAAGCACATCAGTCCACGTGCCACAGATGCCTACAACTTCTATACGACAGGACAGGCTAAGATCCAGCAGGGTCTGCTCAAGGAGGGCTACGAACTGATTAGCGAAGCGCTCAATTTACTGAACAATGTGTTCGGTGCAATGCATCAGGAGAATGGCTCCTGTCTGCGTATGCTGGCCCGGCTCAGCTATCTGCTGGGCGATGCCGGCGATGCTCTGGCCATTCAACAGCGCGCCGTCATCATGAGCGAGCGTGTCAATGGCATTGACCATCCCTCAACCATACTGGAATACGTGAGTGCTGATTATAAACTGATTACATTTTGGTTTTAATCTGTTTCTCTTTTTTTTGCAGACACATTTGTCACTCTATTCGTTTGCCAACGGACATGTGGGCATGTCTCTGAAGCTGCTGTATCGCGCACGTTACCTCCTGGTGCTCATCTGCGGCGAGGATCATCCCGAGGTGGCACTCATCGATGTAAGTACTCTCTCTCTCTCTGTTGCTTCATTTATATATTCTCATTGGTTGATTATTTTTGCAGAGCAACATCAGCTTAATTCTGCATGCTCTGGGCGAGTATGAGCTATCGCTACGCTTTATTGAGCACGCTCTGAAACTGAACCGAAAGTACTTTGGTGATAAGGCAATGCATGTCGCAATGAGCTTCCATCTGATGGCTCGCACACAATCCTGCATGGGTGATTTCCGTTCAGCGCTGGCCAGCGAAAAGGAGACCTACTCCATTTACAAGTCGACGGTGAGTAAATATTGTTGGCTTATTTGAAGGCAAAGAAACTAATTAATTAATTAATAGTTGGGTGAGAAGCACGACAAGACGCGCGAGTCGGCGGAGACTCTGCGTCAGTTGACCCACGAGGCTGTCTCACTGCAGCGCAAGATGAACGATATATACTCCAATGGCAAGCTGACTAGCGATCTTCCACCCATACACATAACGCCACCATCGATGGGTTCGGTGCTGGAAATGCTAAACACAATCAATGGCATACTCTTTGTGCACATCAGGTGGGTTCGCGATAACAATATCTAAGACCGGAACGTATACTTATTAATGTCTACGATTTATTTAAACAGCCAAAAGGATATTGTTAAGGTGCGCACAGAGATTGAAAAGCATTTGAAGACGAACAACGATGAGAATGAGATAAGTGATGCGCTCAAGACCATTGTGGCTGCCGCTAATAACAATGAGAATGCGCCAGAGACTGAGCAGGCAAAGGATGAAGTTGAAGCTGCCGCCGCCGCCGCCGCGCAGCTAACAAATGGCAGCAAGGCGGAGACGGCAACGACCTCAAGTTGAACACATCTGCCAAAGCAAGAGGAGGAGAACTGCAACTAGAACACAACAAGCATCAACAACAAATAATAACAATAACAACAACAGACATACACATAACACATACACACGCAACGTCACAAAATTTGTGAATGTGTTGTCCAAACGGGTTTTTGACTCGTCAACTTTTCCAACAACTCTTTCGGTGTCAAAAAGTGTGGAAAACCAAGCAAACACCCGAATCGAACAACAAACCAATACAAAACAACAAATAAAAAAAGCATAATAAATTATGTTTTTTTTTCTTTCAAAAGGCTGCTCTTGTACTGCTCACACACACACACACATACACATCCATATATGTATCGTTAAACATTTACTATATACAAATACTATGTACGGCCATATCCATAGATGATAAAACGGCTTAAAAAAAAAACACTTTAGCTTTAGTATATCAAAAAACCAAACTATAAAAGAAACACTATCAAGCATCCAACTAATCATCACCAGCTATAGAGAAAAACAAAGAAACATTAACAATTATTATCATTGTCTGTAGTGAATAATTATTTTTGTTAACTATCTGATGGGCGCCAGTCAAATGCCTTGTTTTTGTATAGTTTCTATAGACACAAATGAAAACTATATATATATATATATAGTTAGAACGCATTGTTTTTGTTTTGTTGTTCAGAATAATGTTTACATTATTTAAGATTGTGCCTAATTGAAAGTAGAATGCGAAGAAACAAATTTTGAGAGGGCTAAGGAAATGGTTCTTATTTTTTTTTTTGTTATACAATTACCATATAGATATATAGAAATTTATATATGTACAAGTACATCTTGAAATGCATTCAAACAAACAAGCACACATACAGTTTAAGTCCTTTAAATGCCAAAAAGGTCTTGAAACATTTAATCACACATGAACAAAATGTTTTTATTATTAAAAAATGATCAAAATATGAAACCAAAATATGTAATTTGAGTTTGGTTTCAACCACAACTTAGTAACTAACTAAATAAGATATATATTTATTATATATATATATAGAAATAAGAATGGATTTATGATCACTTGCGCTTCCTGCACTTGTTGCGTCCCTTCCGCCTTCGTCCCGGCGGCTTCACAGGCGACTTGCCATTTTTCGCAGTTTGCGGCTGTTGTGCCTGCTGCGGCTGCTGTTGTGTGGATTTGGAGCCGCCTGCATTCGCACCTGCCACATTACTGTTTGCCGCATTGGCAGCGGTGGATGTGCTCTGCCTGTTCAAGCGATTGACAATCTTCTTGGAGGGCAACAAATGTTGGCTAACCAGCTCGCCGAGTACGCCCTGGTGTGCCAGCATGGAGAGGAACGTACAGATGAACTTGTCATAGTTATGGGTGCGACGACTTGCGTCCACCTTGAACATTTGCCGGCGATCGTTTTCATCGGCCAAGTGCTGCTCGTTGATGGCTATTTCCGTATCGAGATTCTTGAGCAAGGACTGCAAATCACGAGCTGTAAATGCGCTCGGCTCCAGCAGAGTGGTTGGTGTATCTGGACGTTGTTGCTCATCACGCTCGCCCTGCTCGTCGGCCTTGAGCAGTTTCTGGAGTGTGCCAGACACAATGGCTTGATTGGTGCGCAACATTTTAAGCTTGTGCGTAATGGCAATACGTCGATCGGGTACCACAGCCATCAGATTGAATCGTATATCCTGCTCGCCAGTGGCAATGCCCAATCGCTCGGCCATGACGCGTCGGAACTTGTCTGTCCAGTCCTCGTGTTCCTCCCAGCAGCCATGATTCATGGGATACGGCTTTAGGCCGTCTAGCTCGAACAGCTGCCCGTTGATGGGCACAAAGCTGACAAAGTGAAAGGCTTCCCCCGTAAAACGACAACTCGCGACACCAGCTCCGGTACGCTCCAAACGGCGACGAGCCTGGGGCATAGCATGCGAGTTGTGAGCACATGCCAGCTCTGGTGTATTGCCAATGGCAAGGCCCTTGTTTTCGGGACTCATGCCCTTAGTGTGCGCCTTGAGCCGACTTAGAGTTTCACCAAGCTGCAGGTTGTTCTCGTTGCAGTTTAGCAGTACAGAGAGAAGGGCATGGGTCGCACAACTATTGGGCACCACTTGCTGGGCGAAGAATATACTTGAGATGGCCTCCTCATCCTTGACAAATATTTCAGCAGTTGTCTCCACTATTTTGCGACGTGCACGACGCTCTTCGATCCAGCGGAAGAGAAATATAAATCCGTAGGGACTTTCAATTGGCTTTTGGAGATCGTAGACTTCTTCGACCTGTACGTCGTGGCCTGAAAACAACGAAAGCAGTAAGTTTTGGTCTCAGAACTATTTAAACCCCAGTCACTCACAGCCAAAATCCTCTAGCAGCAGCGTAAAGAGGCCCGGATCAGATTCCAGTTCTAGCCAGCCATCGGCAAGTTGAGCCATTGGTAGAGCATTGTTTTTGACGGCATTACCTGCAGCTGTACTAATAGCGCTGCCTGCAACGCTCATTGCACTGGCCAGCTTGAAAGGGATTTTTGTAAGTTATGTTACAAATTTATCAAATGCAAACAAATTTGTTTTTCAGCGCCGCAGCCGTGTGAGTGGCAGTTTTTAACAAGTCAGCGTTCTGTGTGATTGACAGATTATTTGAAAACTATGTGGCAACACTGCTTTAGGTTTACACTCAGCTGTTTTGACGTAACGTTAGCCTGACAATTTCTTGTCCTGAAAAGTGAATCAATTTTAAAACTAAAGATGGTGCGTTTAAGTTTGGTCGCTTTAACTAAGCGTGTGCCCCTCATCCAATTTCGCAAGGGCGCTGTGGTGGTCGCAAACACGAACACGACCGCAAGTCAGCAGGCAAGTTCAGGGGAGACAGGAGGCAAAAAGGTTAACTTTATAGCCCATTAACTTTAGTAGCTGTTTTTGCGAACTGCGAATTGAACTTTGTTTTTGCTAATACTTGCTGTACCATGTTCCTACAGGTCTCGGGTGGTCCGGCGATTGAGGACTGGGAGCTGCCAGCACGTTTTGCCCGGAAGAAAATAGATCCGCTAGAAGCAGAATACATCAATAATGGCGGAATACCTAACTGACATAGCTTGCCGACGAATAATATGAATTAAAACCAGAACGAATGCCCTGCAAACAAAACGTAGTGTAATTGTAATTCATTGTAATATGCTTAACAGCTGTTTTGGCATTCACACGCAACTAGCTCCAACTACATATGTTTGTCGTGTAAATTTTGTAGTAATGTTGATTAAATTACAAGATATTTAATATCTGCAGCAAATCCGCAGTTAACAGCTACATTGCAATTTGAAAAAGCTCACTGTTAAGTGAGGAGCAGCTATGTTAAAAACGGGCAGACATTGTGAGTATACAGTGCTAGGGGAACTTGCCATTCTTCAATATTCATTCAGTGCTTATCTTGTGCCAACGTAAATTGGACGTGATTTCTCGTACATATCCCATATAGTGTTCTTTGCCGACCGTTGTTTGTGTTTGTTTTGTGTATTACACCGCGTTCGTCCAAACACCCGCACCAGCCATATTGTCTTCACACGGCACAAACAAAGAGTCGAACATTTTCCATTTTTGAACGCACACCAAGCAACCTCTTTTCACGTTGTGCCGTATTGCGTATCAGATACTTATTTTTGGCCGGATTAACGTTTCGGGCCTAAATTCCTGTTTGGATGAAGCATAGTATGCAAGAAAAGTGGTGCAACAACAAGGACTGCTTGGGTCTTCGTAAGCGTGTCTGCGGTCTACATCAAACCTGGAAGTGGCTCCATCAAACGCCAGCCCTCCACGAATACCTGATCTCCGCTAGCTCCGTGGCTACAGATACCGCAGCAGATACTACGGTCTAAAGTCCAAAACAACATCCAAAAAGCAATAAACCAAAAGGAATACATACAACACGCACCAGAGCAAGAAAAACAAGAAGAAAAAAAAGAAGAAGCAAAATCTTAATAGCTAAAATAGAATTGATAGAGATAATAATTAAAATACGCCTAGCATAAAAATATAGACATAGACTACAAAATTCAACATAACCTAACCTAACACAAAGACGGATCGATTTAATCACTGCAGCGGCTGTTAAAAATCTGCCAAAAGAAACAACAAAAACAAAGCAATTAGCAGACTGACGCGCTGAGTTGACCTTGTTTTTGTAACAACGGACTGCAAACAGTGAGCAAGTGCATTGCCGTGAGAGGAGAGAGCACAAAAGAAGAATTAGCGAGCAAGCAAAAGAGAGAGGGAGAGCGACATAGCAACAGTGCCAAATTGACTTCCTTGTAAAAGAAGAGAGCAACATAATTGTGCAATATAAGCAAAAAGCAGCTGTCTAAGCTTTTTTTTTTTTGCCCGATTTTCAAGTTTCATATTTAAAAAAAAATGAGTTTGCTGCTGCGTCGTAATTCAAGCCAAATGCGTCTGTTGCTACAGCGCCTGGGCGCAACGTCAACAGAAATCACGCGGCAAAAATCCAGCGATAACATTACTGTTAATGATAACAACGCCAACACTGTTGTAACTGCAAGCAGTGCACCAACAACTGCAACCACTGTTAAAAAATCAAAACCAATCGCCGATTCAGATATCAAGAAATCTGTATTCATTTCGCAATCACACGACATCTTCACCAATTTGGCTCTAGAAGATTGGCTCTATAAGAATTTCGATTTTGGTCATCATCATGTGCTGCTGCTGTGGGCCAACGAGCCATGCGTGGTCATTGGCCGCCACCAAAATCCATTCACCGAAGCGAACGTCTCCAAGCTGATGGAGAAAGGGATCACCTTGGCACGTCGCAACAGCGGCGGCGGTGCTGTCTATCATGATCGCGGCAATCTCAACTGCACCTTCTTCACACCGCGCGATCGCTACGATCGCAAATATAATCTGAATATTGTGACGCGTGCATTGTTCCGTGAGTGGGCCATCAAGGCGGAGATCAATGATCGCGATGATATTGTTATCACCAACAAAAAGGTTAGCCATGTGGCTTACGTATTTATCAGTTCACTCGTCATACAACATCTGGAAGGTCACGACCTTTCAGATGACGCCATATGTTGGTGGCACATTCAAAAAAAAACAACCTTGTAAATTTTGAAAAATTCCGATTGCTCCCATTCCTACCCTAGACAACCCTATCTTATATTTAGAGCCAACACCCATATCTTATCGCTTCACTATATATATATTGCAGATATCGGGCACCGCCGCCAAACTGGGACGTCCAAATGCGTATCACCATTGCACGATTCTGGCCAGTGCCAATAAGCTACATCTGGGCGAGTCTTTGGTTAAGGAGCCGGCCAATTATATCAGTCGTGCCACTGCATCTGTCCCTTCGCCCATTCGCAACCTGGTGGATGTCAATCGGAATGTTAATGTGCCGCAGTTGCTCTCGGCCGTGGGCTATGAATACTTGAGAACTGCAGCGACTGCTCTGGAGGATGGTGGCAGCACCCAGACAATGAATCAGCGTGGCTTTCAGTTGATCAATCCGACTGAGAAGTGGTTCCCGGGCATCGATCAGCTGCGTGCCAATTACAGCTCCTGGGATTGGGTTATTGGCAAGACACCCAAGTTCTCCGTCGAAAAGGAACTCGAACTTAAAGGTGATGACCGTGCCATGAAAATAAAGCTAAGCGTCGAAGTTGAAGCTGTAAGTTTTGAATGACAATTCCTCGAACCCTTTTCTAATCCCTTTCATGCATTTCCTTGCAGGGTTTGATGAAGCAAATTGGCATTCAGTTGCCGCAGAGCGATCAGCTGGTGCCTGTGGTCACTCCCCTCCAGGGTCAGGCATATAACGAGCAGAACCTGAATGGCATCATTGGCGCCTTGAAGATGGTATCCACCTCGAATGTGAAGCAGGCGATGAATGGCTCAATTTGATTGTTCTTTTGCTAGCAGATAATCTGTACTCTCTGTTTCATCCATTTGTTTTTATTATTATTATTACTTGCATAACGATATAGATATCTGATCCGCATACCTGATTTATAAATCTGAACTAACACATAGCACTTAAGAGCAATAACCATTTTATATACACTTTGTCTTTCTATATATTTTATATTACAACGTTTTATAATAAATTCGTTACATAAAAAATTACAAACTCCGCTTTTTTTATCAGCTTGTGATCACCGTCTAAAATTCCAGCTGAAATACCAGGCGAACAGAATCAGCAGATGAATGAAATTCAGTTTTGAAATTAACGTGCAAAGTCAATGTGTGATCAAATGTGTGAAATTATTAAAATTCCAGCTGAAGTACCAGGCGAACAGAATCAGCAGCTGAATGCTAAGAATTTGAGTGGCTTTGCCAATGCACTCAAATAACATTGAGCTCAATTTTGAGTGCAGCTGTTAGCGCCGCTCTGCTCTCAGCAGCAGTAAAGCACTCACTTCTGCTGTTAAAAGCTGCTTGCTACGCTTTTATGTCCGCTTTCATGTGCAATCATTTTTATTGGATCTGAGTCACTTAGGTTCATAACGACCACATCTAAAAACATATTTGACCATAAACGATCTTTATTTTTGTAAGTGTTCAACATGATATTGGTTATTAGTTATAATATATATAATGTAAGGCACTTGTTCGCTTTTTGACACAATATTGTTCACATTGATTAAAAATATATATATATATGGATATATATATATATTGACATATGGTACAAGTAGATATAGACATATATAAAAACAATAATACGTTAGAAATTGGAATAAACCAAGCTTTCAGTAAATGAATACATGGATGTAAAATAAATTGCACGTGTAAGGAAGAGATGTGGAGAACGGTTTGGAGGATTAGATATGCACCGATTGCACCAGCTCTGGCAGATTCTGGTATTCGGGATCGCGACTAAAGAACTCCATTAGGTAGGCAAATGTGGGCCGCTCCTTGGGATGATAATTCCAACAGCTTTGCATAACGGCATATATGTAAGCTGGACAAAGATTCGGCTGTGGCAAACGCTGTCCATTGTCCACCAGCTCGATGGCATCCTTATTCAATATCTCGCCATATGGCGGTGCACCCAGCGCAAACATCTCCCACAACGTAACGCCAAAGGACCAAACATCGCTGGCATGCGAAAAGATGCCATTGTTGAAACTCTCCGGCGCATACCAGCGTATGGGCCAGCGTCCTCCCTGGGTGAAGTGATACTCATCGCTGCCCGCACGCAGCGAACGTGACATACCAAAGTCACTGATCTTTGCCTGCTGAGCTGACGTCAACAGTATGTTCCGCGCAGCCAAATCGCGATGCACAAAGTGTTGCGTCTCCAAATAATGCATGCC
Source organism: Scaptomyza reducta (assembly GCA_035044485.1). NCBI lineage: Eukaryota > Metazoa > Arthropoda > Insecta > Diptera > Drosophilidae > Scaptomyza > Scaptomyza reducta. Next base: position 42,380 of record JAWNNV010000457.1, read on the forward strand.
TGAAAGACCAAAAACATTTATAATAGAAGTAAAACAGGACTACATTGCTTTTTCTTCCTTACCGCAAGCAATTTGTGCTGCCCAGAGTTTGAGTTCGTAGTTGACTCTTATTGCGGCACTGTGATCGAGGATGTACTGCAGCATGGAGCCGAGAGGCGCCAATTCTTGCACCATCATTAGCATATCACCCTTGGAGATGCCGATCAGGCGCACAATGCACTTGTGCTCCAAACGCATCATCACAGATGCTTCGCGCAGAAAGTCCTGCTTGTTAATCGATTGCGGTTCCTCGTCGCGCAACGTCTTGATGGCCACCTCTAAGCGATTGCCGTCCGGACGACGCAGCCAACCTTTGTAGACGGAGCCAAAGTCACCGGCGCCAATCTCTGGTCCGCAATCGAGTTGATCCGGATGGATAAAGAAACGCTGCTTGGCTGCTGCCAACTCCTCGCAACTGAAGCCCGCTGTAGTTGCTCCACTGCACTTTCGCTGCAGATAGCCAGCCATTTCACTCTCTGTGGATCCAGTGGATATGATTGAGTCCAGGCGCGACATCTGCTGCTTGGGGTCTATCTGCTTGAGGGGCTGATCGAGCAGCATGTGCACATCCATGGTGGGCAAATAGCCGTTGGCGGTGAGTGCAGCGAGACGCTCCCGCTCAATGGCCACATCGCTCTTGGTGAAATACTCGACTTCTGCTTCAGTCTTGTTGGCAATTGGTGGCACCTCGATCGGTGTATTATTTCGTGGCACATTGTACAGCTCGCCATTAACATCGCTATCCACATTGAAGTTGCTGAAATCCGTAGAGAAGGAGAGATTCTTTAGCATGGGAGCAGCCGCCTGCAGCTCCTCCTCGGCACGGGCGGCAGCTGCTTCGAAGCTGATGCTGCTCTCGGAATCGCTGCGCTTATTCTTCGATCGGCTTTTGCGCAGACTATTCATGTCGAAGAGACTCTTCTTGGGGCTGCGCAAGGTATTAAACACTGAGCTGACATTCTCCTTTTGTTTCTTCTTGCTGTTTGGCATAGTTGGTGGCAGTCCGGAGCTGGATGAGCTGGGATGTGGCGGCATGCTGGCCATACGTGTGGCACGTGGTATGGTGGAGAAGGATGGCACCTCTGGCTTGGGCTGCGGCGCCACTGGATACTTTAGACTGACCGGCAGGCCGTAGGAGAAGCGCATAAAATGCGCAACCAAATGCTCCAGACTTGGCCAATACGGACCATCATCAATGTACAGAAACTTTGACTGAAATATCAAAAAGGTTTCTTATTTTCCGAACTAAAAGCTGTTGCATGTATTAGTTACCCCGCTGGTGGACACCTTAGTGCCATTGTTTTGATAGAGATCCGCTTGTGAAATGAGAAAGTTCTTGGCCAACTGATCGGAGCTGAGCAGCGTGAGAACATAGCCCGATGCCGCTGGCGATTCCGAGTAGCGTACCAGAAAGCAGCCAGCGGTATCTAGCGGCTGTCCTGTGGCCAGCTGCTTGCGCTGCAGCTGATGGGCAAACTGTTTGAGTATGGAGACGGCTTCGTCCCGTTTGAGGGTGCCATGATACCAGTGCTCCCGACTGGTGCTCGCCGGTGGCAGCTTGTAGTTGAGCAGGAACTGCTCGACGGCCGTTTGGCCAGCTTCCTTGGCCAGATCGAAGGGAAACTCGCCGGAGCTGGTGCGTGGCAGCAGTGGTGCATTTGCCTCCAGCAAGGTCTGCACTGCATCCAAATTGCCATGCTTGGCGGCCTCATGCAACGGCACATATCCGTTCTCAATGTTGCGTCCTTGTACATTCGCCTGGGCGGCCAGCAAAGTGCGTATAAAACTGGCTGGCTTCTGACGACAGGCATACTAAATAAGCGATGATTAGTTGGAGATTTATTAACGTAAGGATCATACACTTACATGCAATGGCTGGCAGCCAAAGGCATCCGCACTGTTCACCTGTACACGTGCATCCAGCAGCAGTACAAGGATATTCTCATTGCAATTTAGGGCGGCCAAGTGGAGTGCCGTTTGGCCATCTTGATTCTTGGCATCGAAATTGCGATAGCCACATTTGAGGAGCTCAAAGACGACATTGCTCTCGTTCTTGCTGGTGGCACGATGCAGCAGATTCGTCACGCCCTGACTGCGTGTATTATGAGGCGGTGGATCTCCTGTTAGTGGTACCGTTAGCTTGGTAACCAAACCATTCGGTTCTTGCTGATAATAATCAACTAGCGTTTCTAATCCATGCAAGATTTTCGTTTGGCCCTTGTCATCGATGGAGAAGAAGGCGTCCTCGCCATGACGTCGGATCTGATAGTGACAGACCTCGCCCTACAAGCAATCACAATTTAATAAATATATATATTTCCGAGATGGGCTCGTACCAGCACGACATTAATCAGTGGAAGGCATGCACAATCGTGTCACTACACGCATACAGGCAAACATACACACGTATACGATTGCAACCTGTTGTTGTTCGTGTATCTCACTTACCTCATAGAGCAGACTCAAGACGAAATCACCAGTTGCCGTGCTACTTTCCCGCACGAGGAATGTGCCATCTTGGTAACCTGCGAGTTCAACAAGCAATAGATTACACATTGCAACTTATCAAAATTTTGCCCATTTGGGCGAGTTGCAGTTGTTGTTTTTTTTTTACGCACCTTGTTTAAGCAAATCATCGGCGGCCTCTCGTGTCAAGCGGCCGTGGAACCATTTCATGTGATCATTACGTGTCATTATGCTGCCATTTAAAGTCTATGCAATTGCTTGTAATACCATTTAATGTGTAAAAACTAAAACTTATTAATACGAATTATCTGCAGTATGTGTGTATGCAGTGTTGCACACAAGAAAACAATCATCTTAACATGTTATCGTGATCGTCAGCTGTTAGCTATCGAATTAACAGAATCGAGATTGAATTCAACGATATCCAACGAGGTGGCAACGCTCCGAAGTTACTGCCGCAAAGCGCGCCAATTCAAACGCCATCCAATAAAATAAAATACTGCAATTAGATCGTATTTGTTTTTATCTTTAATGTATTTTTTTTTTGTTGTTTTCTTTTCATTTTTCAATTAATTTGTTGAGGAGAGAATGGACTACTAAAAACACACTATTATATTGTGGGCGATTATGATTAGTTGGTTTTTGTGTGTATGTATCTCATTCGATTCAAATACGCTGTGTACATTTATATATATATTTTTTTTGTTTTTGCTTTGTTTTTATCGGTTATGTAAGAATATACTTAAGCTTAAGCATTTAAAAAACGACTACAGACTATGAAAGAAATGTTTAAATTATTATTAAAAATACAAACATTCAATGTCAGAAATGTACGTTTTTTTTTTCTTTTGCAATATTTTAATATTATAACTATGTATATTTATATATATGTATGTATAATTTTGTGTATTCTGTTTTTAGGTATATGTATATATTATGCATTTTTAATAATTTACAAAAAAAAAATGCAGCTCAAACGCATTTTGTTGGTCGTTTTCTGTTTGTTTCTTGTTGTTGCTGCCGATTCTCTTCTTTTTTTTTTTAGTTGTAAGTATTGTGGCAACTTAATTGACTAACGATAGCTAACTACTACAATTTCGAAAACAGCAAAAAGCATATCAGTTAAGTTGCTCAAGTTTTATTTTTTATTTTTTTTTTTGTTTATTTGCATTTAGGAGTATCATTTGTTGTTGTTTTGGCTTTTCGAAATATGTCACGCATTTAGATTTATTGGAAATTTTAATTGAAATCGCTCTCTTAAATAAATGTATGTTGTGTCCAAAATGTTGAATTGTGAATTTATTGCCATTGATTGATTGTTGTTGTTTTTTGTTGTTGTTATATCCTGTGCCAATGATGGATTTTGTTGTTGTTGCCACTGCTTATTCTGATGCTGCTCTTTTGCCAAAGTAAAACGATTTCAAATTAAAAAAAAACATAACTAAATTCTAATGTAGAACAATATCTATAAACATATAGTAATTATGATCGAAGCATTATTAAGAAAGCAATATTCGTTTGCCTAGTTATTTTCTCTCTCTTCTTCTTCTGCTTTACTTATATTCTTGTTCTTTTGTTTTTAAATTTATGACTTTTTCTTTGTAATTTGTTATGTTTGCGCGTTTACGTTTTATAGTTATTATATTTTTTGCATATTCTTGTTTTGTTTTTGTTTTTGTTTTTTTGTATCTTCCATTAATTAATTTGCTATTGAAGAGAGCTTTTGGGATACTCCGTTCACAGTCTTTGATTTAAGGACATCATTTTCATATGAAAAGACAGTTTCCTTGCCATTTTCGACGACACTGCAAGAAAACAAGTTAGTTAGAACACTTGAAAACACACTGTGCATAAATTTGGATCCTACCGTTTGGTCATCAATTTCTTGCCATTGACAAATACGGTTGAGGTTGATGTGCGTTTAACAGCCGAACCGCCATGGTGGCCACCACCGGCGGCGGCGACACTATTGCTGGCGGAGAAGGTAGTGAAGCCGCTTTGTGGCAAGAAAAAGTCCATCATTTGATAGTTGAGCACGGGCGCAGTACCGAACGGACTCGCCATCTTATGCTGATGATGATGGTGATGATGTCGTGCAGCACCACCGCTATGCCCATTATGACGTCGACTGCTGCTTGGTGCGCCATTCGCTGCTGCATAGCCATTGGCATCTATGTAAGGGAAGACAAATAGGTTACCAACAGGATCACCACATGAAGTATTCATAGTGAAACGTACCTCTGAAGAAGTCGGCAAACGGTGAGTTGCCACCAAAGAACTCGCGGAACACCTCCTCGGGTGGTCGGAACACAAATGGAAAACCGCCCATTATGTCAAAGTCATCAAAACCATGTGTATAATGATGACGCGATGCATGTGTGCGATTTTGGGCGCGATCGCCTAGGCCATCCTTGCCGTACTCATCATAAATGCGTCGTTTCTTCTCTGCAATCAAAAGAAACTTGATTAAAAAGAGATTCTTCAAGTTATGGAAATCATTTGTGTTTTTAGTAGTCAACAATTGAACGCTGGCTGAGCGGGGGGAGCTATTAGACAACAGAGAAGATAATGAAGATCGCTGGCTGATCATGATGATGTTGATGATATTGAAAAGTTTTAGTTGCAAAAACAAAACGTGCCAAGGTTAACAAAAACAACAATGGCATAACCTCAAACAAACGAAAGAAAAACCAAAAAAACAAAAGTGTGCCTCTCTTTTGAGATTTTACCAAAGAGTTTGTGAAACGGTGTGCCCTCGAATAAGTTGCGGAAGGTAAACGCCTGATAGCGATTGCCACGCCTATCACTGTTACTATAGCTGGGATAATAGCGATCATAATCACGATCATAGTCACGACTTGTGAATGATGATGATGATGATGATCCCGTTGTGCCATTGCCGCCGCTGCGATAACGTGAACTGCTGCTGTTGCTGCTGCTGCTCGCTGTTGATTTGTGCAGCGTTGACCGTGCATCATAGATACGACGCTTACGGGCTATATAAACAACAACAAACAGTAATAATACAGTACAGTTATGCCCTCCACTAAATATTCACTAGGTAGAAAGAAAAAAAAAACTTATGGGCAACCCTGTGCTGGAATTGAGCACTTACCATCGCATAGCACTTCGTAGGCTTCGGAGAGCTCACGAAAACGTTTGTTTGCCTCCTCCAGATTGTCCGGATTCTTGTCCGGATGCCATTTGAGTGCTAATTTTCGATAGCTGCAAAGTACAAATAAAGTAATCAGAGCGCATACGAATTAAAGAAAACAGAGAGAGAGTAAAGAAGCAGCGGTTTCCTAATTTGATTACACCATAAAATGCAATTAAAAATGGCAGCCTCTTCGTTGGAATGAGCCTTTCCATTGTTTAGTTTCTCTCTCTCGCTCTCGCTCTCTCAACAACTCCTTCCAATACTTACGCCTTTTTGACTTCGCCGTCGGTGGCGCTGCGCGCTACATCCAATACTTTGTAGTAGTCCACCATTGTGTTGCTGTGTGTGTTTGTGTATATGTTATTTAATAACTGTAATGTTTGTTATTGTTATTGCTATTTCAATTGCAATACAATCGCTTCTAGTTCCACTAACTTCTCAAGCGCAAACTGCAAAAGAACAATGAATACACATACAAGAAATTAGTACGGTGCAAAAGAGGCGAATAACACACTGAAAATACCGTTTAACAAGCAGCAAATTTGGAAAGAAATCATTACTTGAAAGATTTTTTTTTTACTTCTGGCTCTTTGGCAGTTGTTTTAAAGCCAATGCCTACTGGCTTTAGGGCAGGCTCAAGATCAAACAAAACAAAAACACACAATAAACAAAAACCAAATACACCAAAAAAAAAAAAAAAAAACAACCACAGCACGTATGTTTGTTTGTATATGTAAATAGTGGTAAAGCAAAGCCAGCACGATATTTGCTTTAATTTCGTTTTTCTTGTTTCATTTTGCGCTACACACTTTTCGAGTTCAATGTCGTACGAAAACCTCATTCTCTCTCATTATTCGCCGCGATTCGCCCACACACACAGACACACAGCGTTCGTTCGCTCGTGCACAAGCAAAGGCAAAGCAGAGACGGCGCATGTGTAAGGGCGTTCAGCCGGCAATGACAGCGACTGCGCTGCCGTGTTCCAGGCAATGACAGCGACTGCGCTGCCATGTTCCAAAGCGTGTGTACAAATTTACTCATTGTATGCTTTTGGCTTTTGTTTTTTTTTTTCTTTATGCTACTCGGCGCCCATCTTCGCCCATTGTTTTCACACACACATACAAACGCACATACATTTTCGTGCCAAACCGTCGCTAATTTAATTTAATTTGAGTATTGCTGTTGTTGTAATTGGTTGGTTGGTTGTCATGCAGCCCCCTTGACACAATTTTTTGTTGTTTTTGTTTCTCTCTTTTATCAAATGAAAAAATTACAACGCCAATACACTTATCTTAGCTGTTGTTGTTGCTGTAAGCTAATCTGTGTCAATTGTTGGTTGCTTGTTGTTGCCACATGTTGCCATCGAAAGTGCTCTACAAAATTGGGCCCGCAGCTAAATGACAAACATTAATATGAGACATGAGACTGGCCTCAACTTGCGTGTGAGTTGTTGTTGCTGGTGTTTAAGAGATTGTTTATGTAGTTGTTGTTGTTGTTGTTGTGTTAGCGTGGGTTGGCTTTGCGGAGTTCTTATTGGGCGTTTGTATATGCGTGTACTTTGCTCTTAAATAATTAAGTTGACATTTTTTTTTTTTTTTTTTTTTTGCTTAGTGTTTGTTCTAATTTATGGCTTTGACAGTTCTGTTAGAAAATTGATGAACTAAATCAACTATCTATCTCTTTCGTTTTGTTTGTGGCTAGAGAGTGCAAACGGAATGAAACACACCTGGCAAATCATTCACAATGAGCAAAAATGAATATTTATGCTGTAATTTTTGTGACCTTATTACAAAAAAAAGTGACGAATAAAAACTGGCAAATCATTCACAATGAGCAAAAATGAATATTTATGCTGTATTTTTGTGACCTTATTACAAAAAAAAAGTGCCGAATAAAAACTGGCAAATCATTCACAATGAGCAAAAATTAATATTTATGCTGTATTACAAAAAAAAGTGCCGAATAAAAACTGTTATACAAAACTTCTTTAACCTTAACTTGTCCTACTTTTTATAGCATACTTTTGTGCTATATACTATATTAAAAAGGATACTTAATAAATGAAGCTTATTTTCTTTATTTATTTCCATTATCAAGCTGTAGTCAACTTGTTTTCAATGTAAATAGTTATGAGTGGATTGTTCTTTTATCTTTATATTACAAACAGTTCCATATAAATTACTAAATGAAATATTTAATGGCTTATCTTTACAGAGCATGCAAACATTGAGTTGAATCATTAATTAAACAATTTTTTTTCTGTTTTATTATTATATATATATATTCCAGATAGTGTGAGTCACTAACTGCATAAGAATTAATAAACTTTAACTCACATCAAACAAATTGATTGTGATCAAAAGGTTCAAAAGGTCAGGTTCCACCGAGATTTGAACTCGGATCGCTGGATTCAGAGTCCAGAGTGCTAACCATTACACCATGGAACCAACTTGGCCAGCCTGTCAAATGTGGCTTACATAAAACCAGAGAGCCATCCAATGCGCATGCTGTCCTTTTCAGGGGACACCAGAGAGGGGGTCTCTCTCTTTCTTAGGGGCAAAAGAGAGCGGGTGCAACAGCATTTGGCCAATGGCGCCAAGGCTAGAGAGCCAAACTTGTTAACAACCAAAGGTCGCGTGTTCAAAGCCAGCTCAGAGATATACAAATTTGACCAAAAACTATACAGCATATACACACATATATATATTCTTTTATTTCTCTAAACACACGTATTTATTTATACATTGTCAAGGGCGAATAGCACATGCCACGCCTGTTTTTGATTTTATGCCGCTTGAATAAGATGTCACAAGCAACTAAGATTTGCAGCAATTTGTTCAACATTCCGCAAGATATATACCGAAGATTGCATACCCTTTCGGTTCTTGTTTAAAGCGTGCACAACTTCCAAACTTGTGTATAACAGTTATTTATGTAGTACAGAAGCAAATATAGCCCAAGTTTCAACAAACATAACTTCAAAACATAATCAGATTTAAGTCAGATATTCGAACTAGTTTTCAAAAATATCTCCCATTGCAGCACGCACAATAAAACTAAGCGACCCTCTGTAAGGGTAACCAACAACATGTTATCGCTTATAGAAAAACATACGTAAATAATTAAATAATTGTATATATAGGCAAACTAGCTGACGTCCTACATTTATATAATAAAATATATATATATATATGTATGTCTATACTAGCTATATACCTGTTGACATATTCGGCAAATTCTAGGCCGTAGGTGTAGGAACTTGTAGCATTGTCTAAAAGCAGCAAATGACGACGACAACAACAACAACAACAGCAACAGCAACAACGACCACGACAACGAAAACGAATCGTTTGCTTGTTGTTGTTGCTGTTTTGGCCAGACTAGCCGCATGACACACACACGTTTCTTTTGGCGAGGTGTTTCCCTCTCCTCCCTGACGTCTAAAAAGAGAGCGAGAGCGAGAGAGAGAACCTGCTGCTGCTGCTGCTGCGGAGCTGTGATTGCTGACTCAAATCTTTGCGTCTATATCGCATCAATCCGATTCCGACACTTGCTTCTTCTTCTTTCTTTTTTTTGGGTGGGCGGAGTGCGACAACATTTATGGCATTTGAGTTGTTTATTGTGTTTGTTAGTTCACCCGCTTAGCCAACAAGGCAGACAAGAGCCAACAGCAACAGTGCAAAACAGCGGCAACTCTGTTTGAATACTCTTTAAAAGTGTTGCTGCAAACTCCTTGCAGAGATTTTATATCAGTCAGCTTTTAAGCACGAGTAAATATAGCCCAAGTACTCTTTACAAATGTTGCTGTAAACTCCTTGGTGAGATTTTATATCAGTGAGCTTTTAATGACGAACATAAGTTTGTTTGAAAGGAAATATGGCAACTCTGTAGAAGTATAAGACAACAACAAACAGTTTGAGTTTGCTGTAAACTCCTTGGAGAGATTTTATATCAGTGAGCTTTTAAGCACGAGCATAAGTAAGCAAATATAGCCCAAGTACTCTTTACAAATGTTGCTGTAAACTCCTTGGTGAGATTTTATATCAGTGAGCTTTTAAGCACGAACATAAGTTTATCTTCAATACGAAATGAAAGGAAATATGGCAACTCTTTAGAAGTATAAGACAACAACAAACATTACTTCATAGCTTAGAGATGTTATTAGCGACTAGAGTTAGTGTATTTAAGTAACACCAACAGTCGGAGTAAGAAAATTGAGTGCGCTTGCGTAGGCAAATTTGGTGGGCATCAAACCTGAAATGGTTCGACAAAATTATGTATGCGATGTTGTTGTGGCTTGCAGAGTTGTTGCTGTTGCTGTTGCTTATATGCAAATTACATCACCGCCATTGGCGACAACAGCATCAATCGATAGCTAAATTCCGTCGAAACGCATGCAATCGGGCAGAGCTCTTATGATAGAGGTTCACACTTTCCATTTGTTGTTGTTGTTGTAGTTGCATCAAGTTTGTTTGTTTGTTCATAAACGCTTGTTGTTGCTCGTACGCACTCAATTAAAGCGTAATTGTGTCGCTGCATTGATCAAATATATGTATGTGTGTATAGCTAACAACAAACATGACACGACACTATCAGCTGCTGTCTGCCTGTGTTTTGTGTGTACAAGAAGAGAAAAACAACAACAACAGTTGGTTGCGTGTTAATTACATGCACTGCGTGCTGAGCCACTTTGCTGATTGATTTTCATCGTCTCACTGTTTGTTGTTGTTTTTTTTACTTAGTTGTTGCTCATTTTGCCATAACCTACTTCTTCTTGTGCAAATGCAGTATCAATAAACACACAAACACACACACACACGCATACACAAACACCGCACACGAAATGAAAACTGATAGACGCAAAGCAAAACGAGCGATAAGAAACCGTTGCGCATTTACACTCAGCTATATACATACACAAACACAAACACACACACACACATACTTATGGGAAGGAAAGTCACGCAAAGCAACAGTAAACGCAGCAGCAGCTGACTGAGAGAGCGAGAGTGGCGGCGAGGGAGTGCAAATCACAACTTACACTTTATGCATTTACAGTTGAGCGAGCGAGAGAGAGAGAGCGTTGGGTTTGGGAAGTAGAAAAAAACAGAACTCACACTTTATGCATTTACAGCTAAGGGAGCGAGAGCGGGTGGGTGGGGGAAGTAGAAAAAACACAACTCACACTTTTTAGGCGTTAGCCAGCGAAAACGTTGCCTGCAATCGTCGTTGTTGTATTTATTAGTGCTATGATTACTATATCTATTGTTGTTCTTGTTGTTGCTTGCACAAACATTATAAACAAATCGCAAAATTAAACAAATCAAAGCGAAGCTAACTAAAAAAACGCGCACGTACGCGGCAATGGATCGTTTAGAACTGAAAGCACAAGCAGCTGACAGCGTTGCCATACGTTGTGGGGGAGATGCGACACATAGCGCCTAAGAGAGAGAGAGAGAGAGGGAGTGAGAGAGCCGGTGCGCTGATTAGTTCGTTTTCATTGCTGTTGTTGCTGTTGATGGGTACTACCTGGTTTCTGAACCGGAAGCTATTACGCATATTCTTACACAAATGCTATCATATGTGTGTGCGTGTGCGTGAGAGATGTGTAATCTTTGCTTATCAGCGCCAGCTTGATGACTACTGAGAAATCTGTGAATTTGTATTGGTTTTTATAGCCTGAACCCATTGAAAATGGGTAAAAAGGGTATAATGGTTTTGTGCTGAAGTATGTAACAGGCAGAAGGAAGCATCTCCGACCCCATAAAGTATATATATTCTTGATCAGCATCAACAGCCGAGTCGATATGTTTTCGATAACTTTTCCCTTTTCCGATATACACATGTAATCGATAACAACAAAATCTTGAATTTGGAAAACTTTTTGATGCAGTTTCAAAGATTAGACTAAATTATGACAATCTGTGAAAATTTGTTTGAAATCGATTGAGAAACACCGAAGATATGGAACATTGAAGTTTACTCAAGCGTTAAGTATAGGGTTCAGGGTATAGTCTAGTCGGGATTTCTCGACTAGAGCCTACTTACTTGTTGATATACTACTACTACTGGTTTAACCCCTTTTACCGAAAATGTGATTCATTGAGTTAAACGGAAATTTGTTCTTAGCTCTAATACTTACTAACTGCCACACACACACACACACATTTATCGATTATAAATTTATTTTAATATATATCTATAGCCAAAGTTTATGTGAACCGCTTGCTTGCAGAGAAGACAGGCGGCGCCGGAGCGTAACCAAAATGTTAAGGCAACAAATTTGAATATTTAATTTTAGCACTCGGAGCAAAGAAATGTTTGTATGTTTTTTGAGAGAGGTGTGCGGGATTAAGGTGGAAGGCAGCGGAGGGCAGCAACCGCTCGGTGAGTCGTTGACGCCGTTGCACAGTGGCGCACAGGTAATGCAAAAAGTTCTAAGAATAATGTTCAACTTTTTATTTCATTGGGAAACGAAATCTTATCGTAAGTTTTGATTAAAAATATATCAAAAATAATTTTTGTAAATGAAAAACCATATTTTATACATGACCTGCCCCACTGTGCGAACTTCACAGCAGGTGGGTGATGATATTATTTGCCCTGTGAACAATTTTGTGCGAAATGTGCAAAGTTTTCAACTTAACGCTTTATATATAACAATAATAACAACAAAAACAACAACAACAACAACTGTAGGCGTGTGTTTTTATTTATGCCTGTGTGCGACTATTTTTAGTTTTGCGAAAAAATGAAAATGTATTAAAAGAAAATATATAATTATACATATACATAGACACGCCGAGTACATATACGAGTGAGACATGCTCTTGATTAGGGTATACTGACTTGTTTATACCCATTAATAAGTCAATTAGTAAATTAGTTCACATCAACAAAATAAGGAATGAACATTTTTCGTACAGTGTATCAACAAAGTCGACGTGTGGGTAAGCAAAACAGAAGCGCCATTAACGTTGCGGAAGAAATAATAATAACAACAACAGCAACAATCAAAACTAACGGCACTCAACTCACCGCGGCAAGGCTGCCAACAACAACACGTACGGCAAATTTTTGTTTTGGTGGCGGGGGAATGCACGGAATTGGAACAACGGTAAGTGGCAACAATTACACAAAGAGAGCAGTGCCTAAAATAACACAAATTAATGCTACAAATTGCAATGGAAAGTAGAATACCCCAGCCCCCCGCCCACCACCACACCGTGTGTATGAGTAAAAGAGAGCGTAAAAAAAAGGAAGCAAAAGTGGAAAAGCGCCAAATTGCACAACCAAACACAAAAAAGCAACAAACTCAGACACAATGCAATGCCATCAAACCATAAAAAATAATAACAATAACAAACATTGAAGTAAGTGTAATAATAACACACAGAAACAATCGAGAGAGAGACCTAGAAATGGGCGTGGGAATATATATATATTTCTGTGATAATATACTGGCTCAACCCGAAAAGAGACAAATGGTCCAAATGTAGCTTTTCATTTTCTTTACAACAACAGCAAATAACAAGTAAGAAGGCTTTAGTCGAGAAATCCCGACTAGACGATACCCTGCACCCTATACTTAACGCTTGAGTAAACTTCAATATTCCATATCTTCGGTGTTTCTCAATCGATTTCAATAAAATCTTCACAGATTGTCATTATTTAGTCTAATCTTTCAAACTGCATCAAAAAGTTTTCCAAATTCAAGATTTTGTTGTTATCGATCACATGTGAATATCGGAAACGGGAAGAGTTATCGAAAATTTACAACAAACTTGTACTGCCTAGGGATTAGGCGAGCTTATGTACCAAATCTGGAGTCTCTAGCTCTTAGTCTCTGAGATCGACGGACATGGCTATATCGACTCGGCTGTTGATGCTGATCAAGAATATATATACTTGATGGGGTCGGAGATGCTTCCTTCTGCCTGTTACATACTTTTGCACAAAACCATTATACCCTTTTTAACCATTTTCAATGGGTTCAGGGTATAACAAACAAATGCTGATTCATCGCAGTTGTTGCAAGCAGCTGGCAATTGCCACAATACGAATAGTTTGAAACTTTTGTAATAATAGCATATCTAGCACTCCTACCGCCAAGCGGTGGGGGGGGCCCTTTATTATGTTTATTTTTGTGGAAGGTTGTGCACTGTTTCTAATCAACTTGCCACGAAGCGAATTCAGTGGAGTTCAATGCATAAATTAAATCAGTTTAATGTAGATTTCCAAATGTTGCTGCCATTTGATGTTTTCATTATATGTTCTTTTGGGTTGGGTCTACAAAGAAGAAAACAATTTTATTTGATCAGCGGCATTACAAGGGTTTTATCAGCGCTTTGCAAATGGCGCGCCCGTTTCAATTCCGATTTGTCATCTGTTAACTGTTAAGTGCAATAGTTTTATAAGTCTTGTGCGTATAAGAGCTGTGTGTTTAAAGTTCTTTCGTTAAGTTGAAGTTGACTAAAAACAGTTATTTCTTTTACTTTTTTATTTTATTTAAGTTTGCTGCGTTTCAATTCCAATTTGTCATCTGTTAACTGTAAATGCAATAGTTTTATAAGAGTTGTGCGTATAAGAGCTGTGTGTTTAGAGTTCTTTCGTTAAGTTGAAGTTGACTAAAAACAGTTATTTCTTTTACTTTTTTATTTTATTTACGGTTGCTGCGTTTCAATTCCGATTTGTCATCTCTTAACTGTTAAGTGCAATAGTTTTATAAGAGTTATGCCTATAAGAGGTGTGTGTTTAAATTTCTTTCGTTAAGTTGAAGTTGACTAAAAACAGTTGATTCTTGTACTTTTTTATTTTATTTAGGGTTGCTGCGTTTCAATTCCGATTTGTTAACTGTAAATGCAATAGTTTTATAAGAGTTGTGCGTATAAGAGCAGTGTGCTTAATGTTCTTTCGTTAAGTTGAAGTTGACTAAAAACAGTTGATTCTTGTACTTAATTGGTTGAGTAATTGCGTTAACATAAATCACGCACAACTTACTCAACTCGAATGATTAATTATTCGCTGGATACGAGACGATAGTACAATTAATTTTTGTACATATAAAATTCAAGCAAAAAGGCAAAAGAGCTTCCAAGAAATTTGAACGCTACTATTTTATCTTCAATCTGCAGTAGAGTAGCAAAAAAAATAGTCTGATAAATGATTGTCGACAGGGCCGAAGTTCAAGCATAAGTTTTTGCTGCTGTTGCTGTTGTCTTGTCTCTGATCTAATCTAATCAAGGCTTGCAAAAGATCGAGGACAGGGGGGGAGTGGAGTTTGTTGTGCGGGTGTGTAGTGATGACGAAGCTTAGCTTGAGAGAGTCATGCACCCATAAATCGTACAGTAAACATATATACAAAGCTAAGAACTAAATAAGGCAAAGTCAGCTTTGTGGCCCGATCTCCGACGGATTGGTTGGCGGTCACATAAAAAACTACCCACCATCAAAAAAAAAGCACAGCGAATGCGATCATAAAAACCTGTAGACAGTCAGTCGGACCAGGCGGCTGATGATCTCAATGAAGATATTTTTTTTTTATTATTGCGTTTTCTGATTTGTGAAATCGTCGCAAGCTCAAAAAAAAAACTCCCCTTTTCCCCAACGACAAACTCTTTTTTTCTTTGCTCACGATCACGATATCATCGCTATGACTACTGTGTGGACACCATCAGCAGTAGTTGTTCGTTGGGGGAGAGACTGCTTACTCTAGAGGCCAACGTATTGCCGTATCCGCATCTAGATCGGGTCCAACCAAATCCATACCACAATCCGGCCGCAGGCTGAGCATGAGCACAATAAGCAGCGTTTAGAAAATAAGTCAAGCGCTGTTGCACTCCTTTTGTTTAGTTGTTTGTTGGCTACATTCACAACTACTGTTCGCCTCTCCATATACTCTTTGTGGGTTATATGGGCTAGACCAATCATCATCTGTTATTAAGATTTAACATAGCATAACATTTAACGAGGCTGTTAATCATATCATACAGCAGCTGTTAACATTAGCAGGCAGCATCTTAAGCATGACAAAAGCTGATTGATTTAACATATCGAAGACCTTTTCACCTTTCGTCAACTCTTCACCACATGTCCAGCTACTCATACTCAACTTTTCACCACATGTCCAGCAACTCATACTCAACTCTTTTTATCGTTTCTATAAAGTTTAGCATGAAGTTCTCTACTATGATCGCAATTACAGGGTATACCAACAGTTCGCCTTTAAAGTATGCTCAGATGTTTCGTTTTGTTATGGTTGCTGCTTGTTATGCACCCGTTTGTTGCATTGACAATGAAGTTATTAAAGCGCAAAGCTGGACAACACAAACCGCATAGCTGCAACATCAACTCCAGCCAACCCCAAGCATTTTAGAGCTATATATATATGATCAGAAACATGTGTTTAGTTGGTAACAAAAACAAAAAAAGTAAGCGAAACCGCTCGTCAAACAACCCAAAATTATTCGTGTGCACTATAAACTATATGCAACAACTACATAAATCAGTGGCAGTTAGCTGAGGCGAAAGTAGCCAATGGCATGGTTACATATTTTGTATTTCGTCTAAGGTTCCCAATTTGTAGCACGTACTTTGGCTGTGGGTTAACTATACCAACTCAATCTCTATCTAGATGCTGGTAGCAACATAATTTCCCAATTAGATAAACCACAAAACACAACGAAAACACTTCAGTCATAAGAAAACAAGACGCTGACAAGAAACAAGAAGCAGAAGCACAAGAAGAAGTGTGTGCAGAGGGGCAAGAAGTTGGCAATCTGGTCCGGCCAAAGAACGAACAAGTGTTGTGGAAAACCACAGCGACAAAAAAACAAAAACAAATCTCGTTTCCATCGGGCTTTATTATAATAGCCGTGAGATAGCATAACCCCAAAGCTTAAAGATGATAAATCATTAGCTGTTTCTTATATACCCTGAACCCATGGAAAATGGCTAAGAAGGGTATAATGGTTTTGTGCTAAAGTATTTAGCAGGCGGAAGACACTATATATAGTATATATATAGCATCGAAAGCGGAGTCTATATAGACTAGAAGAGTTAGGGACTTCAGATTCGGAACTAATCCTTAGGCAGAACAAGTTTGTTTTAAATTTTCGATAACTTTCCGCGTTTCCGATATACACATGTGATCGATAACAACAAAATCTTCAAATTGGAAAACTTAGAAACGGGGTTTCAAACATTAAAAGAAATAATGAAATAATTTATCGCTTGAGAAACATCGGAGATATGGCACATTGAAGGCAATAATTCTAGGGTTTCCGATATACACATGTAATCGATAACAACAAAATCTTGAATTTTGAAACATTAAAAGAAATAATGAAATAATTTATCGCTTGAGAAACATCGGAGATATGGAACATTGGAGGCAATAATTATAGGGTTTCCGATATACACATGTGATCGATAACAACAAAATCTTGAATTTTGAAACATTAAACGAAATAATAAAATAATTTATTGCAATCGCTTGAGAAACATAGGAGATATGGCACATTGAAGGCAATAATTATAGGGTTTCCGATATACACATATTATCGATAACAACAAAATCTTGAATTTTGAAACATTAAACGAAATAATGAAATAATTTATTGCAATCGCTTGAGAAACATAGGAGATATGGAACATTGGAGGCAATAATTATAGGGTTTCCGATATACACATGTGATCGATAACAACAAAATCTTGAATTTTAAAACATTAAACGAAATAATAAAATAATTTATTGCAATCGCTTGAGAAACATCGGAGATATGGCACATTGAAGGCAATAATTATAGGGTTTCCGATATACACATGTGATCGATAACAACAAAATCTTGAATTTTGAAACATTAAACGAAGTAATGAAATAATTGATTGCAATCGCTTGAGAAACATAGGAGATATGGAACATTGGAGGCAATAATTATAGGGTTTCCGATATACACATGTGATCGATAACAACAAAATCTTGAATTCGGAAAACTTTGAGACGGCGTTTGAAACATTAAACGAAATAATGAAATAATTTATTGCAATCGCTTGAGAAACATCGGAGATATGGCACATTGAAGGCAATAAGTATAGGGTTCAGGGCATCTCCTAGTCGAGATTTCGCAACTAAAACCTTCTTACAGGTTTTCTTGTTGTTCTTAACTTTAGTCATCATATGTGAACTAACTGACAGATTTTGTTGGGCTTTTTTAAATGATAAACTTCATTAATCCTAGTAACGTTTGAAGACAGAAACTTAATAAATTGTGTTATTCAACCCGCATAAAAAATATGTTTAATTCGAGGAATTTGGGACGCGTTCATGTATATATATATAAAACCGTTTAAGCAGTCACCTTTTGCACACTTTTAGTAGGCCTTTCACTCAAATTTCGGACCTGCTGCGCATGCATTGTACAAATTATTTCAAGTAGTAGTTAACTACTACAGCTTTTTTTGCTTTTTTGGGGTCAACTAGGCGGCGGCAGGCGCTGACTTGCCGACTTGTTGCAGACGACAACATTGTTGTTGTTGTTAGTAGCTTGTGGTCAGCACAGCCTCTGACTTGGCGTCTGAACTTTCTGAACACAGAAGAGGAGCTATAAAAATAACCAGCATTAAAATGAGCTTTTTTTTTATAGTGTTTGTTGTAGGTTTTTGTTGGTATTGCTGGTAATTATTATAAATAGTTAAAATTAAGACCATAAACAAAATGAAAGTTGAACAAGGCGCCCGCTTACTAAAACTCAACTTAACTCGTCTGAAAAGTGTGATCAATTTGAGTGTTCAACAAGTTTGCTTTACCCAGAGACCAGAGACAAGAAGAAAACGTACTCAATTTCCAAAGCAATTAGTTTAATTGAATGCAATATAATCGTGAAGAAAAAAAACAAAGACAAAAGCACAAAACACATTGTTCAAGCTGATAAAGATGATGACGACGATGATAATGATGATGATAGTGGTAATAAATGTATTATAATTGAAAAGTAATTGCATGTCGCTAACAAAAAAAAGGGTAATTACTAAAGTGATGATCAAAACGACCAATTTGCAAATGTTGCTTGGCAAAGTTATTGAAAGTGTTTCGTTGCCATTGTTCCATGACAGCGTTGCGTACTTATTGATTGGCTAAGTGTTGGTAAACGTTGTTGAACGAAAGTGCTTACGCTTTGCTGCCGTTTCATTCCTATTCGTTTCTCAACACACACGCGCCGCGCCTTGAAGGTCCCTCTCGTCTATCTATCTCTCTCTCTCTCTTTTCCGCTAACCTCAACTCGCGACATTGAACATGACACAATGCTAAAAGATTTGGCAAACATGCAAAAAGAAACAAACCTAAAAATGATTTGCAAAATGTATTGAAACCACAGAGCAACACAAGTAAGAAGGCTCTAGTCGAGAAAACCCGACTAGACTATACCCTGAACACTATACTTTACACATACAGTCAGTGCTTGCAAGTATGTGTGAGTGTGTGTATGTATACGCGTATAGTGCATTTCAATACTCCATATCTCCGGTGTTTCTGAACCGATTTCAAACAAATTTTCACAGATTGTCATTACTTACTCTAATCTTTCAAACTGCATCAAAAAGTTTTCCAAATTGAAGATTTTGCTGTTATCGATCACATGTGTATATCGGAAACGGGAAGAGTTATCGAAAATTTGAATCAAACTTGTACTGCCTAGGCATAAGGCGAGCTTATGTACCAAGTCTGGAGTCTCTAGCTCTTCTAGCCTCTGAGATCGACGGACATGGCTATATCAACTCGGCTGATCAAGAATATATATACTTGATGGGGTCGGAGATGCTTCCTTCTGCCTGTTACATACTTTTGCACAAAACCATTATACCCTTCTTACCCATTTCCAATGGGTTAAGGGTATAAAAAGCGGTTATAGACAAATTATAAGCGGATGCGCATTAGACCAGATAGTACTTATAAGCGGGTTTTAATGTTCACACCAAACATACAAAGATGTTGGTTATTGTACGTTTGATTTGAGCAATAAAGTTAATGAAGATAAATGTATTTATTAGTTACTATATTGCAATAAAGACGATTGAAGTAATAGTAATAGTTGGCTGATCTATAAAATGTACTAAAAATATAAATTTTAATATTCGTTCGTATTTTGAGTTTATTAAAAGATATTTTTAGCAGAAATATACACTTTGAAGACGCAGCTTGTTTGTAAATAGTTTCATAAGCGTTTCCAATATCCCATATGGTCTAGTGGCTAGGATATCTGGCTTTCACCCAGAAGGCCCGGGTTCGATTCCCGGTATGGGAAGTACTTTTTTCTTTTAAGTTTCAATAATGTCATTGATAATATTTACTTTTCAACAACTAGTATCTTTGTGTAAAAGGTTGTAGACCGCGAGGCCGCATAAAATTGTTCTTTTATCATGCAAGTATCATTAGTGCTGACCTTTAAAGTCCCAATCGTTGCCCTGGAGCGAAAGTGAACTTCAGTGAACCCTATTATGGTTGTTAGAGTGAAGTGTTTTTAAGTGCAGCGCGTCGTTTAACACACACATAAAGCGAGCCCAGGCGAGGCAACAACCCAATTAGCATGCTAACTTCTTCACAGACAATCAATCCATTAAAATAAAGAAAAAACTCACGCACTTCGCTTCTTCTTTCTTCGACTTCAACTGCGATTGCGATTGCGATTGTGAGTTTAAAAGTGTTTCGACTTGACGTGAGGTGCAGCAAAGCTAGAAAACGTGTAAATTACTTTTCGACAGGCAACAGTTTTTACTTCTTTCTTTCTTAAATACCCTGCACGTATGCAAAGAGTGAATAGCCTAACTACTTATAATACTTTAAGTATTTGAAGTAAGTCTTTTTGTTCTGAGAATGAAATCGGTTTCGAAATTAATCAATGGAGCAATTCTTCACTTCAATTTGGAAGTTATTTATTGTTTCTGGGGAGAAAACCTCCACGATTTGTCTTAGGTTTCGGTTTGTGGGTTCGAAAGCGGGGTTTAAGTTGTGGGGTTTGCTCGAGAAACGGTTTATGGAGTTCTTTATTTCCGAAAGAACTGATTAATATCTTGAACCGCATAGATTTTGACATATTTTAGATCGGGCTGGAGTTAGTCGCTTTAGAAACAGAATTTACAGGGTATCTCATCGCTAAGAAGCTCAGTTTGTAGTTTGCTCTTTTTATGGGAGTATTGGGTATTCGAAAGCGGGGTTCAAGTTGTGGGTTTTGCTAGAGAAACGGTTTAGGGAGTTCTTTTATTCAGAGAGAACTGATTAATATCTTGAACCGAATGTTTTTGACATATTTAGAAACTTTAGAAACACCGTTTACAGGGTATCTCACAAGCATTGTGTTGTAGTTTGCTCTTTTTATGGGAGTATTGGGTATTGAGCTGTACGCTGTGTTGCCACAGTGTAGTTTTCTCCACAAACCACTTAGCATGGCAATCAGACAACAACTAACCATGCCCAGGCAACCCGCCCACCCCATATAATAGAGGCGGGTCATGCATGACCTGCAGTTGAAATTGTCGTACACACCTCTTTGGCTTTTGTTTGCACACACACACACACACACACACACACACACACACACAGACAGACAGAGAGTGCAAAACGTTTTCACTCATTTGATTTTCATGTTTGTGAAAATTCACATATGAGAGAAAATCGAAATAGAAGAAGCAAAAGTAGGCGACACGCCCACAGACAGACTGTGTCTCCCCAAAAGGGTCGTCTGCACTCAAAGTCAAAGGCCGTTGACACATATTGTTTGTTGTTAAATCCGGACTCTGACATACGGAGATACATCTGCCAGACTTGCGGGTAGAAAGTGGAGAGACGCATGACCAATAAATAAATTGAAATATTTACGCTTTAAGCAAAAGAATCGAACCAACCAACCAACGAACGAACGATTAAGCGAACCAAAAAAAATAAAAAAGATCTCTCGTGCCAACCGGTCTGGGAGACTCGACTCGCAAGTCTGGATCTGACTCTGACTTTGTGTGTCTTTGGGTATGTAGTGTATATCCATTTCGCATGTCCCTATAATCGCTACGTTGGTCTCCGCTGCAGCTGTGTGACCCACTCCCAGTTTCGAATACGTAGTTTATATTGCGCCAAAAAGTATCTGTGCGCATTTATTGCCAGTTTGACGGCAGTTTGCTTCACTGGCTTAATCAAAAATGAGAATTTCACCTCCGGTCACACGCTTCAGAAGTTACAGTAACAGAGCGCAAGCGAAAAGCGCTTTAACTTTTTCGCCGTAAAATATTTGCAGCCAATAGTAATTAAGCGCATGCGCCCATGGCACTTGAAATTGACTTGAGCGCAACGCAGTGGCAATGAAACAGATGGAAAGTGCATTGCAGTGAGTAATTTATAGGCGTGAACGTTTAAAAGCTGCTTGCTACGCAAATTAAACAACAATAATGTTTAAGTGTTATTATTGAACGAATTGATTGATGTCTGTGTCTTGAGCTATGCAATAAAAAGAAAACAGACTTTTTTTTCTTCTGTTTATAACAAAGACAGGACTGTTATACAAATTGCATTGGTGGTAATTAAGCGCAGGCGCCCGTAGCACTAGCACATGAAAATGATTGGAAACGCAATGGAAACGAAACGAAACGGCATACATCAAACGGATAAATGACTGCGCTGCTCTCGCCCCAAGGAACTGAGAATGAAAGAAATACAAACAAAAAGAGCTTTAGACAAACAAATACGTTTGGTTTGTGTGACAGCAGCAAAGAGCAAGAGCTTTAATATGCAGTCAGCATAGAGCTAGAGGAGTGAGGGTGATGGCGATGGCAGCAGCAGCTGTTGTTGTTGCTCTTTTGTTCTGTTTGCTGAATAGTCTCAACTCAACTGGTTTTTAATACAAAACGCAGTCAGAGTTGGCGCGTTGGCGTTAAAAACAACAAATGAAGAAGAAGAAAAAAAACAACAGCTGAAGTCAATTCTTGGGGCTTGGCTTTCTTTGACTGTAAAAATGTTAATTCGTATGCTGTTGTTGTTGTTATTGTTGTTGTTGCGTCGACTCACACGCGCTTCTAATGCCTGTCTCTGAAGATGACGATGCGATACGTCGATGTTGATGATGGCATACTGAAACGAAAAAGAAACAGAGACAAAGCCAAAAGACAAACAAAGTTTCAATTGCTGCGAAAGTAGCAGGCAACTAAAAAGTGGGCGGGCTGCAACAACAACAACAACAACAATGCTCCACCGTTTGCTTGCCACACTTTTGATGAATTAGCTCGCTTTTTCTTCGGCTGGAAATTGAGTTGCACAGCTGGGCAAAAGAAACAAACAAAAAAAGGTTCATTGAGCCGGATCATGAGTGGTGTTGGGGCTGATATTCATTCGACAGGGGTCAACAAC
The DNA here is from genome assembly GCA_035044485.1 of Scaptomyza reducta. Lineage (NCBI taxonomy): Eukaryota > Metazoa > Arthropoda > Insecta > Diptera > Drosophilidae > Scaptomyza > Scaptomyza reducta. Next base: position 65,431 of record JAWNNV010000457.1, read on the forward strand.
AAGTGAAGGATAATGAAAGAGTATCGCGACTTGAGGAAATGTTTCCAAGAATCAGCCAAAAATTAGCTGATTAATGTGGCATCGCCCACTCAACAAGTCATCTCAAAATGGCAGTGAATTAAGTGTAATTTATTTAAAAATAAGAAATCCTTAACAAGGGCATTTCCCATACCGGGAATTGAACCCGGGCCTTCCGGGTGAGAGCCGGATATCCTAACCACTAGACAATATGGGAGTGTTGTAAACGTGGCCAACACAAATACTTTTAATCGATTCGAATCTTTGACATCATCTACTTTTGATGTGGGTGTATCTTTTGTAAAGTATTTATCTTAGAAATGGGTTTATATAGATGCAGATTATGTAATCCCATATGGTCTAGTGGCTAGGATATCTGGCTTTCACCCAGAAGGCCCGGGTTCGATTCCCGGTATGGGAAGTACCATTTTTTCATCTTTTTACTCTTTCTTAGAAAGATACAAAACAAGATTAACAAAAAATGAAATTGAGTTCTTTTTGAAATTGATCTATTTTTGAAGGTACTTAATGTGAGCTAATCTTAACAGTTACCAAAGACTTACAAATTGAGCAATTTAGCGCAAAAGGGTTAAATAAATAGTAGTATTATTTCTTATTGGTTATTATGTGGCATGTTGGTGTTGGCTAATGCCTAAGCGCCACGCAAAAAGAAAGAAGCACGAAAGAAAAATAAACAACTTTTTTTCTTCATTGCTTCTTCTTTTGCAGTTCAGGTTGGTCGTTGTCATTGTTTTTGTTGTTGTAGTTATGGGCAACAACAAAAAAAGAAAAAAACAGTTTCGTTAACAACGGCAAAAAAAAAGCTTAAAGAGTCGAGTACTTAACTTTTGTTAAAACGAAAATTAGCCATGCTCATTGTTGCAACACACAGCAACAAAGACAAAACACGAGGCACAAACGTGTGGCAAGCAACAACAACAACAACAACAGCGATAAGCAGACAATGCCTTGACTGAGTTTTGTTTTTTTTTTCTTAATACGAAAATTGCTTTTTCATTGTTGCTGCAGCAATCGTTTCCTCTGGTTGCTGTTGTTGTTGTTGTTGTTACTAACTGACAATTTGATTGCTTGTGTTTGTCTTTTTTCGTTTTTTCGTTTGCGAAAAGGAAAAATCAATTTGATTTTTAATTACACCAAATTTGAGACTAAACAAATTGCGAGCTATGCCAAAAAAGGCAAAAGAAAAAAACAAAAAACATAAATACAAATAAATAAAAAAAGAAACAACAACAATACACATTCATGTTTTTGAGTCACAAACCCGTATAACGGTACACACGAGCAGCTGACACAAGCAGCTGAAAAGGAAGTGTAGCAAAGCAACAAGGAGATAACATCAAATTACTCAAATGTGGCATCATTGCATAGTGCAATGAACCGTTATACAATTCCAATTAGCTACATGTGTGTAAGAGAGAACACAATAGACACTTTCGATTATTGAACTTGTCAAATATAATATATGTATGGGTGCAAAAACAAAAATTGACAGCTGCCAAGCGCCATTTTTAATTCTTTCATCATTTTGCGTTTTCTGCTTACCTTCTTTGCTCTGATGGATATATTCAATCGCTTGTTGTTGTTTCCAATGCAGCTTCCTCCTTGATTAGTGCGAGCGAGATAAAACGAAATAAGCAAGCGTTAAAGTTTTATTACAAAACGTATAACGCCAACAAATAAACAAGATAACACAATAAATGTGTAAGCAAAAACAAAAATTAAAGGCACGAGCGAGCTTTGTGCACTCTTCTTCTTCTTGTTGACGGAAGCATTTGACGGGCGACAAACTCCTGCAGCAGCAACAACAACAGCTTTTATTATATTTTTTTTTTATTGATTTTTATGCGATGTGCAACAAATATTGGAAAAAAATCAAAGAGCACGCGCAAACAGCGAGCTGCCGCTTGAACTGTTATTGTTGCTGCTGTATTATTTGCTTTACTTCGTTTTTTTTTTGCAATTATTATTATGCGAATTTTTAACACAAAAGAATTTCGCACGACACACACACACACACGCACACACATACGAGCGCGCGTTCTCGTACTTCAATGTCAACTCGCTTTCAGTAACTTCTTGTTTTTTTTTTTTTTTCCTACGACTGCTGCTTTATTAAAATTTTTTTGGGGTTTTTTTTTTCTGACATTAACATTTTTGCAGCACGTAACACAAATTATAATTATATGTGGTAGTTGGTCGTAATTACCAGCCAAGCACGCTGCACTTTGCAGAACAGAATAACTTTTGTTGGTTTATCAGCGCCGAGAGCGCGTTTTAATGCAAAAATGCCAAGACTCGCCAGCAACAACGAACCATGCGCAAGAAAAACGAAAAGAAGACTGAGAAAAAAAATGCACGGCATGTCTAACGTATCGATATATCGGCGCTGCGATATCGATATGCTAACAGCTGTTAGCTCTATGTTAAGTTGAAGTGGTTGGCAACGCTAAATAGCTAACAGTGGCGGCAATGTTCTGCTGATTGGCCGTTAACATTTGAAATTCAAATTATGAGCAGCTGTAAGAAGTGTAAATTATTAAATGAAAAAGCGTTTTAATTTCGGTGATTATTTTGATTGTAGTTGTGCTAGTTATTTTATTCATATGTAATTGTTTTTGTTAAATACTTTCAATATTTTTTTGTAGCAATAACATTGGCAAATGCAAACAAATTCAACTACGGGAGTAACGCGATTTAATTAATTGTGGGAATTAAAGGGTTCGGGAAACGGGGGAGAGGGTTTGCTGCTAATATACAATAGATATTTGTTTAAATATAGTTTTTGTTTCTTTTGAACTTAACATTCTTAGGTTTTGTGTTTTTTTGCGCTAATATTTTAACTAACAATTAAAAATTTGCTCGAGGTACCCAATAAATTATATTTATACTAATACTATAATAATGACATTTGCATTCAATTTGACTATATGTTGTGGGTTTTTTTTGTTTTTTGTTTTTTTTGCTTATATTTTTGGGCTTCTTCATTCAGATCAACGTAATGCTCAGTCCCTGGGGCAGTTGCAGCCCTGTCAATGTGTGGTGGGTTACTGTGTGGTTACTCTCCACAGCCACTTCCGCTTCCGCTGCCGCTGCCGCTGCCTGCGGCTCTGCGCTGCTGCCGTTGGTAAGCTGATACTGCAGACGCCGCCGTGCTGCTGGCGTTGGCGCTGGCAGCACTTCCGTTATGACGCTATCGAATTCGAGGAGTATCTCATCCTCTTCGAGATCGCGTGTCCAGCGTGGCAGCTCCTTGGCGGGACTCATGATGCGCGGCGGACGAGCTGTGGATTTTGTTTCCTGATCCTGATCCTGCTCCTGCTGCTGCTGCTGCACCTGTATACGTTCGCTGCTCAGGGTGGTGCCCAGACGCCGGAACATGGCCACCACTTTGCCATCGACACGCGGCGCTGGCAATCTTTGGTAGGTGGGCGTGGCCAACGCCTTGACTAGTATTTGATTCTTCGCATGAGCCTCCCGCTTCAGCTCGCGCTCCAGTTGCGCCACCTTGAACATACTGCGCTGATACATGCGGCGACATTTGCTAATCTCACTCTCGCGGCACGTCCGGCACTGACTCCTGCCCTTGCGCATGGCCAGCTTGGCCAGCGTTTGGGCTGGCTTGGTGGAGAGCAGATGCAGGACCATCGGAGTGCCGCAGGCGCTGCAATGACGCATCATCTTACGCGTGCCGCTGGAGGAGCCAGTGCGTCGACCAAATCTTCGCTTATTATAGCTTATAGAGGGCTGGGATTGGGGTTCTGACTGTGGAGCTGCTGCGGGTGGCGGGGTGGGAATACTGGGCATCTGCTGTGCCTGCTGTGGCTGTGGACGCACCTGAGCCACCGGCCGCAATTTGGCACCCTTCAACGGTTGATCCTTCTGCTGCTGCACCAAGGCCCCGGCGCTGCTATTGCTGCCCAAATGCGAAGGACTCTGACTCTGGCTCTCCGCATCGTTGCTGTTGAGCGCCTGCAGCGAGTGCCAATTGATGAGCCAGTTGTTGCAGCTAAAGCACAGGAATTTATCCTCGTTCAAAGGCTGTAAGGAGAAGGATCAAGAGAGAAAGGTTAATCCAAGTGTTAAAGAAGAGAAGGAACATAGTTCCAGAGAAAGAGGATAATCAGTCGGGCTGGAGAGCAAAGGAAAAAGCCTATATCCAAGTGTTAAAGAAAAGAAGGATCATCGTTCCACTGAGTCAAGAAGAAAGAGGATAATCAGTCGGGCTAGAGAACTTACTGGAGAGAAAGGTTAATCCAAGTGTTAAAGAAGAGAAGGATCATAGTTCCACTGAGTCAAGAAGAAAGAGGATAATCAGTCGGGCTAGATAAGTTACTGGAGAGAAAGGTTAATCCAAGAAGAGAAGGAACATAGTTCATGAGAAAGAGGATAATCAGTCGGGCTAGAGAACTTACTGGAGAGAAAGGTTAAAGAAGAGAAGGATCATAGTTCCACAGAGTCAAGAAGAAAGAGGATAATCAGCCGGGCTAGAGAACTTACTGGAGAGAAAGGTTAATCCAAGTGTTAAAGAAGAGAAGGAACATAGTTCCTGAGAAAGAGGATAATCAGTCTGGCTAGAGAACTTACTGGAGAGAAAGGTTAAAGAAGAGAAGGATCATAGTTCCACAGAGTCAAGAAGAAAGAGGATAATCAGCCGGGCTAGAGAACTTACTGGAGAGAAAGGTTAATCCAAGTGTTAAAGAAGAGAAGGATCATAGTTCCTGAGAAAGAGGATAATCAGTCGGGCTAGAGAACTTACTGGAGAGAAAGGTTAATCCAAGTGTTAAAGAAGAGAAGGATCATAGTTCTACTGAAGAAAGATGATAATAAGTCGGGCTGGAGAACTTACTGGAGAGAAAGGTTAATCCAAGTGTTAAAGAAGAAAAGGAACATAGTTCCTGAGAAAGAGGATAATCACTCGGGCTAGAGAACTTTCTGGAGAGAAAGGTTAAAGAAGAGAAGGAACATAGTTCCTGAGAAAGAGGATAATCAGTCGGGCTGGAGAGCAAAGGAAAAAAGCCCATAAGAAGAGACATTCACCCTTGATCCTTCATTAGAGCACGTGCACCTGAATGTCATGTGGAGAACATGCTCAAGCCCGGAAGAGTTTCGTGTCAATTCCTGCTAAGTTGCAGTCCTGCCCAACGAATTACAGCTGAAGCATATAACCACAAACGAAAAGGACTTAACTTTGGCTACGCCCCAAAGAACTTCGCTTTGATCCCTGATCACGGCTGACCACTAATGAACGTACCCTGCTCCCTACGATCGAAAGGTGCAAAAAAGATCATAAAGAAAAAAACTTCAAGTTGACTTTGGGCTCGTCGCATTGTGGCATATTAATTACCATCGAAGATCCGCTTGCGAACAGTGCGGACAGGGAGAGCGAGGAGCAGGGAGCAGGGAGCAGGGAGCGGCATACCTCGTATCAATAATATTTGTTGTTTCTTTTGCATGCACCTGCCGAAAATTGCGCCCAGCAGCTGCCACGAAAAAGAGATACAAAATAAAAACAACAAGACCAACAGTCAAACAAGTAAGAAGGCTCGAGTAGAGAAATCCCGACTAGACGATACCCTGCACCCTATACTTAACGCTTGAGTAAACTTCAATGTTCCATATCTTCGGTGATTCTCAACCGATTTCAATAAAAATTTCACATATTATCATTATTTTCTCCAATGTTTCAAACTGCATCATAAAGATTTCCAAATTCAAGATTTTGTTGTTATCGATCACATGTGTATATCGGAAACGGGAAGAGTTATCGAAAATTTAAAACAAACTTGTACTGCCTAGGGATAAGGCGAGCTTATGCACCAAATCTGGAGTCTCTAGCTCATATAGTCTCTGAGATCGACGGACATGGCTATATCGACTTGGCTGATCAAGAATATATATACTTGATGGGGTCGGAGATGCTTCCTTCTGCCTGTTACATACTTTTGCACAAAACCATTATACCCTTTTTACCCATTTTCAATGGGTTCAGGGTATAAAAAGGGCTTTAGGCGGGGTTGGAGGATATGGTTAGGTTTTTATTATATTTCCGTAGGTAGGCGGCAAACTCGTTTGGCCACGCGCCTTTCTTATCGAAACGAAGCGAAGGAGAAATAAAAATAATATAAAATATGTATACAACCCAAACATGACATTAGGCACGCGGCAAAGGCTACCACGGGGACAGCTGCTTAGAATTAGAAAGGGAGAGTCAGGGCCAAAAGGGATAGAGCAGATGGTAAGGTAGTTAGAAGAGGTTCGAAAGGTAGGGTCCTTAACTAGATAAGGGATAGGGTAGCTATGAGCTAGAGGTCGATTTGTAGTGGAAAGTCGTTGGAGTTTAGTCCTTAGTCCTTGAAGGTCGGGTAGAGTAGATCACTGCCTGGCTAAAGGTAGATTTGTAATTAGTAACTAACTTAACTAGATAAAGCATAGAATAGCGATCAGCTAGAGCTCGATTTGTAGTGGAAGGTAGTTAGCTAAAGGTAGATTTTCAATTAGTAAATGTAGACCAAATGGTAGGTTAAGGTAGAACCAACACATTGAGGAGTAGAGCTAAAGTAAAGATAGATTAGACCTGGAGCGCAGTAAGTGTAGAAGACTAACTATAAAGTAATGATAGATTGGACCTGGAGCAAAGTAAGTGTAGATGACTAACTAGTCGGGGTAAGGCAGAGTCTACGTAAAGGATAGCTAAAGGTAGATTTGTAATTAGTAAATGTAGACCTAATGGGGTTAAGGTAGAACCGACACATTGAGGAGTACAGCTAAAGTAAAGATAGATTCGACCTGGAGAAAACTAAGTGTAGAAGACTAACTAGTCAAGGCAGGTCAGAGTCTACGTAAAGAATAGTTTCTGGAAGGATCACTCATACCGCAACCTGAAAAGGAACCCAAAACCGATCCCAAAGCGATCGCTCAAAAAGGCCATATGTAAACGGTAAAAATAATGCAAATTGCAGGCCAGGTGCAATTCAGACAACAACCGGCAGCAAAAGCCACACGCAAAGCTGATAAACACAAACATGCGACACGACAGACAGACAGACAGAGAGAGAGAGAGAGAGAGGTGTTGACAGCAAGAGAGAGACAGAAGAGAAAGACAGATGAATGAGTGAAACTGAAGTTGTTGTTATGCTGCTGCTTTATGGCACAATGTTATTCTGGCATTGAGGCTTTATGCTTGGACTTTATGGGTTTCTTATGAGGGGGTTGAGAGGAGGGTTGTGTGCTCTACCATGCGGCGGGGGTGTTCTATGTACATGTGTAGGGGGTGCTTTGTGGCAGGTGGTGCTCAACGATCATTATGTGGCAAGGGTGAACTATGCTTAAGTAGGGTAAATTCTAACGGTTTCTGTAGCTTCTAACCTACTACTGGTATCCTATGAAACATGAAAATACAATAAGTAAGTATATATGGTGTGTAGTTTTGAGATCCTGACGACTTTCCTACATACTTTACGCACTCAAAGTTATTATCTATCTATCTTCAGATGCTCTCAAGCAACCCCTATCAAATCTCAATATCATAACTAACTCAATTGTCGGCAATCCAATTAACCGAAGCCTTAGCAAAAACTGTACCAAGAATCAACACAAAAGGTCCTTCAACTAGGGGAAGAACTTTTTGTCTAGTTTTGCTAAGGTTTCTGTTCATTTATCGTTTATATTTCCATGGAATTTTCGTGGTTTCCCTTACCCGTTAAAGACCGCATAGAACCGTATGTTTGTGTTAAGGTAAAGCCATGGAACAATTGAAACTTTCATATTAGTTTCTAACAACAAACTCTTAGCTCACTTGCTAAGAGTACCTTCAGTTATCTTAATCTCTTAAGATCAATACAAACCGATCCACTGGGCTAGATAAGCTAGAGGAACTGCGCTTCAGCTGCTTCCACTGATTGCGCAGTTCGTAAAAGCCATGAAACCTTTTGAAGAATGTGAAGAACAACCTTTACAAATTGTTTACCTAACCCAGAACAGACAATAGCTGATAGTATGCGAAAAGAGTTTGGGTTCACTATGCGGGATATCACCAATACAGCTAGATGGTTGTGTGTGTGTGTGTGTGCCAAATACAGCTGCTGTCTGGCAGCTGAAAAATAATGAAAAGGTAGCTCTCAAAAAATGTTTAAGAGGCTGTGATCAGGGCTGAGGCTGAGGCTCACAGGTTTTGTGTAAGCAAAACGAAAACCCGCAGAAATTGGATCAATCATAAACAGAAGAAGACTGAAGACTGAAGACAGGCGAGAAGTGAGAAGCACGAATTGTCGCAGCTGCCAGATTGAAGAAGCAGGTTCGTGAGTTTGCCTCAAGGCTCTCCGCTGACAGGTAGCACAAACAATAACAACAACAACTGAACTCAACTCAGTTGTAATCCAATATGCAACGCACTTACTTGCGAGTTTTTGTCACATTTTCCCATGGTTTAAATTAGAACAAGCTGTTGAAAATTATGAAAGAAAAGGAAGAAAGAAGTAAGAGAGCTAAAAAGGACTTCGTTTTGTAGGTTCTCTGCTGTATGTATTGATTAAGTGCCACATGCAAAGTGTCCAATTACAAACAGCAAAAGGGAAATGCAGCAGCTGCTATCTCCAGTTACCAAAAGTTCACAAGCAAGTTACCCACGCTTCTGCACCGGATACGGATACGAATACACAGTCGACTGTGTTTTAGTTTACAGCTAAATAAGTTAGTTAGTCAGTCAGTCAGTCAGTTGGTTGGTTGGTCAAACTCTACAGGATATTGACAGGTATATTTGCGTTTTGCTTAAATCCTTGCTCTAGTTTCTGTGTTATTGAACAAACTCTTTTTTCCTGTCTCTCGCGCTGAATGCACGTAATACGTATTTCCGTGGAAATGTAATTGGGTTAGATGACGTTGAGTGATATATTTGCAAGTTAAATAACCTTGGAATTGAAGTAGAATAGTTTTATTTCGTTACTTATTATGTTTGAATGGTTATCAATAATGTTAATTTTTGAAAAGTTAAAGTTTTCCTTAAACAAATTAATAGTTTCTTGCTCTAAGGAACTTTTTATGAAACTTTCTATTGAAAATTTGATGTAGGAAAGACTTCAAGATCTATCTCTCAGTTCTGTGTAGAAGGAACTAGACTCTTAGACCTAAGACTCCAAAGGATGTACACTCTTAGACCTAAGACTCCAAAGGAAGTAGACTCTTAGACCTAAGACTCAACTATGGGTCAACTTTCTTCCTCTTTTCTTGTGGGCCTAACGAGTTCAGGGAATTTTTTTTGATTCGTTCGAAGGTTCTTTGTTCTTTTGTGTGAGTTTCCAATGTGATTTCCCTCAGGTAAGATCCTTAGCTTTTCCCTCATTATTTCCAACCCTTCTCGGGTTTCATTCTCACAATAAATTCACATTCTCTGGATCTATAACTCACAAGCTCTTGCCTTCAACATTGTTGTTTGCAAAATTCCTACCCTTTGCACTATAAACTGAAGCTGTACCAACTACCACACCTTACTACCCCCCCTCGAGGTGCTACTTCCCCTTAAACCCTACGCTCCCGTGAGACTTTTCAAGTGCACACGCTTGGATGCTGCGGCCACCTGAATGAACGGGCAAAGAGAGAGAGAAAGAGAGAGAGAGAGAGCGAGCGAGGCGCTGGTCCCTCAAATCTTTTTGCACACACAGTTAACAGTATTTCATCCCCTTTTGCACACACGCAGACCTGGGCGAGACGAAGGACGTTTGTCTGTGACTCATGTATCGATTTTTTCCCTGTGTTTTTTTTTTGGTTGGATTTTCATGTTTTGGATGCTGAATTTGTTGGTTAATTTACCTGAAACTTGAATTTGGCCTGAATCAATTGGACAATATTTGGTCCGGAGCGCGGTTCATAGATGTTGATGGTCTGATTCGTCTGGCAGCCGCAGATGAGGCAGGTGCGTTTCAGGTACTCCGACGCCGAGGCAGCCGATGCTGCCGCAGAAGGTGCTGCTGCTGCCATTGATGCCGCAGGCTCAGCTTCATTATTTGCTGACATTACACAAAAATGTCCAATCAACTTTTTTTAGTTATAGATTTTTTTTCGTTGATTTGTTGTTTTTAATCGCGGAATTGTGTCGCGCTTTTTTCTTGCTCGTCACTCCCTCTGACGTCACGCGGTGCTCACACAACAACAACAACAAAATAACACACACACACACACAGAGAGAGAGAGAACGACAACAGCAAGCGTTTTTCGCGTTGCACGTCCTTCGCGTTCCACGCACAATTATCGAATGAGGCAAGGCAGCAGCAGCTCAGCTCGGGAGTTCTTGCCATTCGGTTCGGCTGGTCGTCCAAAAACGAAGTTTGTCGTCGTCTTCGGTTCGGTTCGGTTCGCTTCGTTCGTTCCATCTGCTTTTCTTTTGTTGTTGTCGTCTGTTTCCATGCTTCCTCCTTTGCCTTGACGCCTTTTGTTTACGGCTATGCTGCCTGACGTTGTGTCCGCAGTGCACTGAAAGAAATACGCGACTGCAAAATAAGAAGTGTAAGAAAATTGAGTTTGGAATAGAATTTGTACATGATTTTGAAGCACAAATCGATTTTTCAAATAGAAATGTAGAACTGAAACTAAGATCAGAAAGCATTGGGGCGATTTTGACAATATTATGGCCGCCGGAAAATATGCACCAGTTTCTTCTCAAAGTTCGAGTCAAACTTAAAGCTTTTAAGTATCATATATAATAATATAAGTTTAGTTTAAAATAATAATAATAATAATAACAATAATAATAATAATAAATAATGATAAATAATAATAAATCGTAATAAGTAATGATAAATAATAATAAAAAATAAATAATAATAAAAAATAATAAATAATGATAAATAATAATAAAAAAATAAATAAATAATAATAAATGAAAATAAATTATAATAAATAGTAATAAACAATAATAAATAATGATAAATATTAATAAAAAATAATAAAAAATAAGAAATAATAATACAAAATAAAAAATAATTATAAATAATAAGAAATAGTAATAAACAATAATAAAAAATGATAAATAATAATAATAAAAAAAAAATAATAATAAATAAAAATAGATAATAATAAATAGTAATAAATAGTAATAAATAATAATAAATAATGATAAATAATGAATAATAATAAATAAAAATAAATTATAACAAATAGTAATAAACAATAATAAATAATGATAAATAATAATGAATAATAATAAATAATAATAAAAAATAATAAATAATAATAAACAAAAATAAATTATAATAAATAGTAATATATAATAATAAATAATGATAAATAATAATGAATAATAAATAATAAATAATAATAAATTTCAATGCTCCATATCTCCGGTATTTCTCAACCGATTTTAATACAAATTTCACAGATTGTCATTATATCGATTAATGTTTCAAACGTTTTTTTCAAGTTTTGCGAATTCAATTTTGTTCGATTTTGTTGTTATCGATAACATGTGTATATCGGAAGCGGGGAGAGTTATCGAAAATAAACAAACAAACGTGTACTGCCTAGGCATTAGAAGAGTTTATGTTCCAAATCTGGAGTCCAGCTCTTATACTCTCTGGCATGGCTATATAGACTCGGTTGTTGATGCTGATCAAGAATATATATACTTCATGGGGTATTTTATAATATTATATAAACATGATCCGATAACGCACGATATAGACATAAAGATATTGAATGAATATTCTTGATTTCGTAATTAATTAGGAAAAGTTTTAAATTAGTAAAAGGCGCAAAAATCAAAAATCAAACTCAAACTCGAGTCAACAAACCCTTTAGCCATTAATACTTGACCTATCTACAAGTTGCGCCAATCTTTTTTGCCTGTTCCAAAAGACAGCAGCTGCTGTCTCCAAATTTAATGTGCAGGCTTCCTTTTGGAAACAACAACATGAGTTACTCGTCCTGCTCATCATTATGTTATTTATTTGTAGTTTTTGTTTTTCGTTAAGGTACAACAACTTGTAGCATGTGTGTGCAGCAGCTAAGCGGCAGCAACAGGCGGCACAGAAGTTGAGGATTTAGCTCTCAGAGAGCAGCTGCTCCAAAACGCACAAAAGGTGCATTTTTTTATTTGGTTTTGTTGTTTTTGGGAACTCAATCATATGTTCTGCGTACTTTGAACCTCCTCATCCTCATCCTCTTTGGATTTTGGCTTTGGCTTTGACTTTGGTTTTGGTCTTGCAGCTTGCAACCGGATTTTTTTTTGATGCTGCGGCAGATGTGTTTTGGTTTTTTTTGGTGTTTGTGTGTGTGTGTCTTCGTTCGGTTTGTTTTCTGGCTGGGTTAAGATTGGTGTATTGACGCCTTGCCGCTACTTTTACTACGTCTTGTATCTCTCTCGTGAGCCATGGTAGTAAACAAAGGAGCCTGCGCTTTATGAATGAATTGATGAATGGACCATGAAAGAGCGAGACGGAGGAGGAGGAGGAGGAACACTCGGAGTGAAACGAAAGGCTTCCGCATGAGGGGATAAGATGGATTTGTTATCAAGCGGATATTTGTATCAACCTGTTTCTCTTTTGGGACGTATCTTTTAGCTAAAGGAAGTGAAGAACGTGGTAAGTCGTTGACAATAAGAAGTTTATACATAAAAGAGCTAGATTATTTATTAAACGCGTAGTTTAGTGTATTATTGAAAATATACTATCTATATCCATATATCTATGCGCTGTTTAAACACTTAAAATACCTGTTAATAATTATATTACATACTAAGATCCCTTAGAGTCCTCTTAAGATTACAACTGAGTCATTCAGGAAACTTATATATGTATATTTAATATACATTTTAAACTTTTAATATTATATCTAAAACATAATAACCACAATTGATGTTTTTAATTTAATCACAGCATACTTTTAGGCATACACAAGCAGTAGCAATGCAGTGGAAGCAGTAGAGGTACGACATAGCAAGCAGTTTACACCTCAGGACTTCTTTACACTGCTTGCTGCGCGCACTTTTTGAAAAGTTGATTGAAACAAACAATTGCATAAACAAAATAATACTTAAACTTCATATGTAAAGTAATAAAAAAAACTGTAGGTAGAATATTTTTCTTTAATTGAGAGCATAATTATTTCGGGGAATTTTTTTACAATTTACACAGAACTTTTGGATAATATGGTAAATGTTCCCCGTTAAATATTAAGGACGGAGCTAAAGAAGGGAAAGGATAAAGAAATTAATCTTTTTTGGCTTGAGCTTTGTCACTTTAGCTTGAATAACCAGCTAACCTATTGAACATGATTTTTAAAAAGTTTTTTCTGAGAAAATATGTCTTACTCGATATTATATAACTAATCGGTTATGCAGCTGACCTAGGCTAAGGTTTTCTTTCGTGTTCGGTTTTTACAGTTAAAAAATCGCAAGGTTTCTTGAAAAATGCAACAAAAACAAACATTTTGACTAAGGCAAAGGATAATATAAATATAATGAACTCCCAGCAAGGTTTTACTTATTTCTTTCTTTGGCTTGAGCAAGTCACACGCTTTAAATTCAAAAATCGAATAATTATAATTTTGGGGTGAAAGCAAAAGTCAAGATTTCGCATTGCGTAACGCAAACCTCTTGAGATTGAGTGGAATAATAATCTCGAATCCTTATGAACAAGGATTTAAGTCACCCGCTGTTGATGCTGCTTTTGATTTTGATTTTGAATCTCGTGCTGTCGTCGCCTTCTCGTTCTCACGCACTGCCTGAAGTCGACTCCCGCTGCTGAGAAAGCAACAAATTGCTAGCCAAGGTGCAACTAGGAACACGGACCCCCCCTAAAGCACGTGCGAAAGTCAAGAGAGAGAGAGAGAGATAGAGAGAGGGAGGGAGAGAGAAGGGGCGCGTGCAAAATAATTGACTTGACTTTTGTTGTTAGTAGTGATGTTGCTGTCGTTGTTGTTGTTAATTGCAACAAGCGGCGGCGTCTCCGACGGGGCGCATTATTTCTTTGGCTCAGCATGTGGCCTAAACCAACACCCAACTGCCGATTGGTGCCCACAGCACCGATTCCCTAGGGGATGATCACATCAAAATGTTGTTGCGGCAACAACCCTCTCGGGGGAATTATGGCACACGGTTTTTAGCCGGCACAATTTTGTTTTTGTTGTTTGGCTTCTTCATCTTTTTTGGGTGGTTGCCTTGGGTGACAATTTGCTCTCTCACTCACTCACACACACGCACTCGGCGCTCTCTTCATCTCTCGTGCTCTGTGCTCTCTCTCTCTGTCGCTGGTTGCCATTTTGTTTAAGAGCTTCGGCTGTTCAGCTGTTGTGTGTGCTCTTTTATTGTGTTTTGGCATTTTGGGCCAACAGGCAAGTTTCAGTCAGTTGCCAACGCTGCAGGCGCAAGGATATCCAAAACATTCGCTCTGCTTTTAACTCCTAAACGAATCTTTGTAACTTTGTTGTTGTGTGTTTGCGTTTCTTTTTTCGTATTTGGCGCGCTTTTTCCAGTAATACGCGCGTCAACAGTTATTAATATTCAGTGCGTTGTTTGAAGTACTTTTCAACTGCTTGCTCCACTAACATGTCTAGGCGCAAACAGGCAAAGCCGCGCGCCTGCTTGAAACGTAAGTCCGTCCAGCAACAAAAATTAATTCCCTAGCGAGAGACAACAGTTCAAATTGTCCGCATATGTGTTTGTGTATGTGTATGTGTGTAGTGTGTGTGTGTTTGATTGATTTGGGGCCAAGCACAAAATGTGACAAGTGCTGTGAAGAGTGGAGGCAGGGGTGGCGGGATGTAACATGCCAGCAGCAGCAGCAGTTGTACTCTTTTGGGGATATTGGTACACCTAACTGTCACACTGGCATGGGGCGGAGGGTAGTCAAGAGGTGCGCACCAATATAAAAGGTACTAAACGTGTGTGTTTGTGTGTTTAGCTTTTACCGTTAGTTGCTGAGTGCCAGGGCTGAATGCAGCAAAACTGCAGCCAAGGCAACCAAAGTGCCGTTAATTTTTAATACAATTTCAAATTGTGTCAGTGTAAATAACAGCAAACAAACACACACTCACATATACGAGAAACAACAACAATGATAACAAATAAAATTGACAATAAATCCAATGCACATGTGAGGCGGGTAACTGGCAACCGGCAACAAAGCCCCCAAAGACAGCGCCACACACACACACACACACACACACATACACACACGTACCCAGACAAACACATGCACACATTGCACAGGGCACATAAAATTTCCCCAACGTATACAACGTAAAAACGTAAAGGCAAAAAAAAAATAAAAGCACACACATATAGAAACGAACTTTGGCTTTGCTCTTTTTGCGCTCTCTCTCGCTCTCGCTCGCGCTCTTTATGTCTGTGTCTGTCTGTTGGAAGAAAAAAGCACAAAACACAGAAAACCCATTGCCATGTATTTCTCATGGGAGTTGGCAAAACGGCTCTCGCTGGCCAATCCTATTGGGAATTAAACATTGGCGCAGACAACAACAGCAAAACAAACATGCGCAATTCTCTGGGGAATTTTCATTCGTTGACGCGCCACACATGCATATATGTATGTACGTACGTACGTATGTGTGCATGTATTAGTGCGTGCTTATTGACAAGCAACAACAACGCTTTGATTTTTCGGGGAATAGCCAACTATTCGGTTTTACACCTAGCAAACATTTTATCTTCTTGTTGTTGTTGTTGTTGCTGCTGCTGGGCGAAAATAAAAATCTTTAAAACCGCTAGCAGGCGAATTCCCAGCTGAAGGCGAGGCGAGGCTTAGCGAGCGAGCGTCTGCCATAAGTTGAGCTTGAGTTGCTCGAGTTCCTGGCTGCCTGGCTGCCTGGTTGCCTGGTGGTTGCCTTCATGGCGTCCTCCAAACATCGTTGACATCGTCAACGTGTGCGCGTCCCACGTGTATTGGCAAAATATTTGCTATGACATTGCAAAGAGAGCGAACGCTCGGCGCCAAAATAGCAACAACTACAACAACAGCTGAAAGCACTTTGGGCATAGGCTATATTGGGGACTTCTGTGTATATGGGGTTATATAGCCGCTCTATATATATTGTTACACTCAGCGAAATGCTAATAGAGGGTTCGTGGCTTAAGAAGATCCCAAAGTAGATAAGGGGAAAATCTACTCAACTTTTCCTAGGTGATAATAATAATTTATGTTCCCAAATCAGTTTACTTTCGAGTAAAGAATGCATTAAACTGATCCCAGTTCGAACGTACTTTTCTCTAAGTGTACAATACCTATATCATGTATATTGGCTATAACCGGGGGGGTTGGGAGGTGTATATGGGTATGTGGATAACGGTAACTAGTTTGGTAAATAGATTTTGCTGTGGGCGTTTGTTGTTCGCATCATCGGCATTGCAATGTGCTGTGTTGTTGTTGTCTATTTTGAGGTATTTCCCATTGGGAATTTGTTTTGGCAACGGCATTTTGTCAAGCTTTGGGCACCCAGGGAAATAACTGCCTTTTTGCCACTCTAAGCAAGCAGTGTGAAATTCCATATGTATCGATATCTGTGTATGCAAGGGTTGCCTGATCGATCGATCGTTCGTTCATTTTGGCAGCTGTTGTGCAACTGTTGTTTGAAAGCGCGTGATCGTTCATTTATCGATTTAGCTGTTGTTGTTGTTGCCCAGTGTTCTTATTTGGTTGTTGTTGTTGTTATGTTGCTTTTAGCGTTTTGCTGCGCAACTATTGATGAAATTTATTGTTTTGGCGCTTTTAACAACACCTTCGGGTTTGTTATTTCATTATTTTTTTAATACACGTATGTGTGAGTGTTCTCGCCATTATAAAAGTTGCAGGCGCTTTGTTTTAGTCATACCACCGCCCACCACCCACCACCCACCCACTCTCTTGCTCTCTACACACGCTTAGTAGCCATTTGGGAGCTGGGAAAAGTGGCAAGCGGCGGGTTTTTGGTTCGGTTTGGGTAGTGGCAACGGATTGATGGGTCAAAGGGGACGACGCTTATTATTACGTTTACAAATATGTGCGATTGTATGTGTGCGTGTGTGTGTGTGTGTGCGAGTGTGTTAGTGTGTTTAAGTGCGCACCTTTTTCTCTGGTTTGGGGGGCAAAACGCTTAAAAGCCATGCCATAGCCAAAAAAACACAAGTAAGAAACACACACACACACATACATACATACATACACACATATACACTTGCGGGCACTTGCGCTCCACACCAATACACACTCACTCACATACACACACACAGAATGTGGCAGCGACCGAGTGCGAAATGCACTCTGGGGGGCTTTAAACAAAAATGAAAATCGCTTGCATACATATGGGCGCTTACACACACACACACACATACATCTCACATATCCTTGCACAAAAAGAACTTGACTTCGTCGTCGTTCTGTCGCTCGTGTTGTTGTTCTTGTTGTTGTTGCGGTGCTTCGACAATTTTAACGACCATAACTGGTTCTCACACCCCTTCCCCCAACCCCCCACCATAACCTCCTCGCTCTTGAAAAACTCACCCTTCTACTTGCCTCACATCGCATTTATTTTAAAATACGCGGCACTTCCGCCGCAAACGGCACACACACACCCGCCCGCTCCCCACCCCCATTACCCCTTGGCACCCATCACCCCCCACCCTCTTCACACACACACACATCCTTTTCAAGTGGCTCGCGCGAGTTCGCTTCTTCTTTTTTATAGCTTCACTCCGTTTCGTTCCGTTTCGTTTCGCTGGGGCTTTTTATATAGGGAAATAATAACCAAATGTTTTCGCATGGACACAAGAACACGTTTCCGTCGACGGTTGCCATTATGTTGACCAGGCTCCTCCAACTGCCGACTGCCTCTGCCTGGCAATCGTTTCGTACGTTCGTCCAGCTTTTGGCATAATGTTGATTTTTCCGTGCGGCGATTCCTTGCGGTGTGATTCCGGCATGTCCTTTTGGCAATATATTTTAAGCCGTTACCTTTGTCGACGACGACGACGCGGTCACCAATATGAACGCTACTCTCTCCTTCCTCTTCATACCTGACTACCCCTTACCTTTACTTCTTTGCCTGGGTTAATCATTCACATTGCTTTTGAAGTTTGTCATAAGCTTTTAAAGGCAGTTTGGGTTGGCCTAAGACTTAGGTTAAGTATAATTTTGATCTTTCTCCGAAATTTCATTAAACAATTTAACTATTAGGTACATTTGGTCACATTGAAAAATAATTAAAGTTAACTCTGTTGTCAAAAAAGTCAGTTAGGGAAACCGGAAGCCCTAATAAAGTTTGTGAATGATAAGAAAATACCCAAAAAATCAAGTTTTGAAAACCTTCAAATTCCAAACTAATTGTTTAATAAGTATGAAATTCCTATAGGCGATAATGTCGATCCTTATTTAAGTAGAGTTTTACTTGATTCGAGGGTTGTTGAAACTAATTTAGAAAAAAGATTTTTGTCTCAGTTTTCCTGGGAGAGTTTTTAATGTTATACAAGTAACGTAAAACGATCGATAATAATCGAACTTGAAAAGCCATCCTTGTAACGGCTCCAAAATAAATGTCGCATTGCATATTCCCACATTCACACTTCCAACAAGATGTACTTCCAAGTACTTCGCCATGTAAGTGACAATCGATAATAATCGAACTTGAAAAGCCAACCTTGTAAAGGTTCCAATACGATTGTAGCATTATATTTTCTTACATTCTCACTTCTATCAACAAGTACTTCACCATGTACATGATTACGATTACAATCGATAATAATCGAACTTGAAAAGCCAACCTTGTAAAGGCTCCAATATGATTGTAGCATTATATTTTCTCACATTCTCACTTCTATCAACAAGTACTTCACCATGTACATGATTACCATGACAATCGATAATAATCGAACTTGCAAAGCCAACCTTGTAAAGGTTTCAAGTA
Source organism: Scaptomyza reducta (assembly GCA_035044485.1). NCBI lineage: Eukaryota > Metazoa > Arthropoda > Insecta > Diptera > Drosophilidae > Scaptomyza > Scaptomyza reducta. Next base: position 84,349 of record JAWNNV010000457.1, read on the forward strand.
GAATGTCCCATTGTATTTTCCCACATTCTCACTTCCAACAAGATGTACTTCCAAGTACTTCACCATGCACATGATTACCATGACAATCGATAATAATCGAACTTGCAAAGCCTTGCTTGTAAGGGTTCCAAGTTGAATGTCCCACTGTATTTCCTCACATTTTTACTTCTAACAAGATGTACTTCCAAGTACTTCTCCATGTACATGATTACCATGACAATCGATAATAATCGAACCTGCAAAGCCTTCCTTGTAAGGGTTCCAAGATGAACTTCTACCAACAAGTACTTCCAAGTTCTTCACGTTAATGATATTCGCACCTGTAGTTAGCCCAGTTGACAACCATAAAAAGATGCTCATAAACAACAACAACAACTTGCCTTCTACACCAACAACACCAAAACAAGAACAGCAACAAACGAAGCAAAGCAACAGAAATTTATGAAAAATTCAATTTAATTGCACAATTACACATGTTCCACATTTCCACATTGCCAACTCGTATGAGTCCTTTTTTTGGTCTTGGCTTTTACTCGTGTTCTTGTTGTTTGTTTGTTGTTGTTGGTTGGTTGCACCCCTTGCAATTACTTTTAAGGCAGTTGTTTTTTGGCCAACGGCAACGACACCCACAAGACAACAAGCACGAGCCATCGATCACGTGCGGCTTTGCCATATACAAGCACACACACACACACACACACACACTAACACACGCATACATTCCTGCTCACTGTGGAGTTTTGTGTGAGCTATTGGCAACAGTTTTCTTTAGCTGCCGGAGGTATCCAATGGCGGGCGGCACCAACAATAAAACACAAAACGTGTAAATAGAATTTTTGGCACGATGGCCGCCCGGGGAGTGCTTAAGCATAATCTGCATGAGTATGGGTATATATGAGTGGGCAAGTATAAGACTATCTATATATGAGTGTGAATGTCAATGGGTGTGTGTGTGTTCGTGTGTGTGTGTGTGTGTGGCAAGTACTCGTTGTCTAAGCATTGAGTACTTTTGGCAATTTGTGCGAGTTGTTCAATACGTTCATTATACCCTGAACCCATTGAAAATGGTTAAAAAGGGTATAATGGTTTTATGCAACAGTATGTAACAGGCAGAACGAAGCATCTCCGAGCCACAAAATATATATATTCTTGATCATCATCAACAGCCGAGTGGATATAGCCATGTCCGTCGATCTCAGAAACTATAAGAGCTAGAGCCTCCAGATTTGGTACATAACCTCGCCTAATCCCTAGGCAGTACAAGTTTGTTTTAAATTTTCGATAACTCTTCCCGTTTCCGATATACACATGTGATCGATAACAACAAAATCTTGAATTTGGAAAACTTTCTAATGCAGTTTGAAACATTAGAAGAAATAATGACAATCTGTGAAAATTTTATTGAAATCGTTTGAGAAACACCTGAGATATGGAGTATTGAAGTTAAGAAGTTAAGACACATACACACACTCACACATACGTGCAAGCACTGACTGTATGCGTAAAGTATAGGGTTCAGGGCATAGTCTAGTCGGGATTTCTCGACTGCAGCCTTCTTACTTGTTTCATATTGGTTCAGTTTTGATACCCTGAAAGTTAAGGGTGTCGCGGGGAATACTCAGCCATGTGTGAGACCAAACAGTTTGGGAACTTTCCAATCGAGTTATTCGCATCATTCATTCATTCTGCATTCACTTTATTCATAATCAATTGATTAGCTTGAAATGTTCACGCGGCTTTTTGTTTGCAGTTGGCGAAAAGGAGGAGGATAACAATGGAGACGCAGCACAGATGCCCAAAGCTTCCGATTTGCTGGAGCCCAAAGAGGAGCTGCTGAGTGACGAGGAGGAGTACGAAGAGGAAGAAGACGAGCCCGAAGAGGAGGAGCAGGAGGAGGAGAATGCGGAGAAGCCGAGGCATGAGAATGGGCATGAAAAGGAACAGCAGCAGCAGCAGCAGCAGCGAGCGTCCAATGAATCACAGTCGAAGCAGCAACAAAAGTGGCAGCCAGCTGATGCCAATGTTGCAACAACAACAAAAGGCGTAGCAGAAGGGGCAGGCGGAGTAACAACATCAGCTGCAACGGCAGAAGAAGTACAACACCCTGGGGATAGTACGGCTGCTGATGCTGGTGCTGCTGTGGCAACGTCTCTCGTTGTTGCAACAGCAGCAGTTGCCACGGGCAACGCCAATGGACACTGCAAGCCAAGATTCACATCCAATGGTAAGTTTGACTTCAATTTGCATATTTTATTGCTCTTTGGCCAAAAGATATATATACACAATATAGACCGATACCCCACATACCCCCCCCACCCCTTTACTTACGCACACACACACACATCTTGGCTAGAGTTTGTGTCCAGTTTTGTGGCGTCGCCCACGTTGCAAGTACCAAGTCCATCGTCTTGGGCTTGCCCCCATGGGGCATTGACATGTCCGGCTAATAACTCTCGACAGTCTCATAAATAGCAAATGTTAACAGTTGTTGTTCTTGTTGCTGTACTACATTTGGGCTTCAAATCCCAACTCTAGCTTCAAGCTTCAAGCTTTGGCTGTGGCTTTTGCTTGGTTTTGAAAAGAGCTCAACTAGGTTGTAAATTGTATAATGTAAGAGTTTGTAATGCTTAAAGGGGTATTTATTGGTTAGCCAGTTTATGATCTTCAGTATAAATTGACTTGTAGTAAGAGTTGGCTTTAAGCTTATTTATGTACTTTAACTTTAGGGTATAAAAATTACAATAAATTATTTTAAAATTGCTCAACGAAGTTAGTCGAAGCTGTATATGTTTCCAAACGAAAATGTTAGCACCTCATCACATTAATTATTTATTTAGCTTAATATTTATTAAATAAATGATGTCAGCAGTTTTTAATATCCAATCAACATGGCAATTGCCTTATTAGCATAACACACAAAAGTAGGCAATGGTTTTTTTGTTTGCACATATGCAGCTACCCGAGTCACCCTGTACTGAAAGAAGCTTATGCTTATGACTTTGGAGGCTGTCGATGCATAAAGTTTGATGTGTCCATGCGGCGTCATACACGCGCACATTTACATACGCACACACACACACATTCTAACAGCAGTAACACACATGTGTGTGTATGTGTGGTATTTGGAATATTCCTGTGCGTCATTGGATTATGGCATTATGGGTGTGTAAAGCCATCGATTCAAAGCGTTGCCTCCTTATGGTGTGTGGCAGTTGTTGCTGCCAACAACAATAAAGCAAGCGACATGTTTAAATGGAGCACAAACCGATGACACACACACACACATGCAGTTATCCAATGTGGTCGTTTGTGTGTGTGTGTTTGTGTGTTTGTTCATTATATGTTGCTCTTTTCTCTGTTGCCACTGCTGCTGCTGTTGCTGTTGCTGGTACTGCCGCCATTGCCGGCACACGTATTCCCGCTGGACAAACAGACAAGCCAAGCGGCGGCATAGAACATCATCATCAGACTAGACCAAAAGCGAAACCCCCAAACACCCTACACTTTCCAAAACTATATAAAGGGCATATTGTTTACAAATTAAGTGCAAATTGTGTCAAAAGTGAGAAAAACTTCAAAAACACATGAAAAAGTTTTCTTACGGAAACTTCGAAAAAAAATGTATGTTTAAAAGTTTATTTTGGAAAAAGTATAGAAAAGTTCTTCCCATTTTTTCTCTTTTTGCGTACTTGATCTGAGATGTTTTAACTTATTTTAATTTGTTTTTTCCCTAACAAGCAAAACAAAATGAGGAACTTCCTCTCCCAAATAAATATAAATTTTTACTCTTTTAAAGCATAAAAAGCAGGAGAAAAAAGGTTTTTTTGATAAGGAATGATTTTTAGTGCTTAAAAAGTAATCAAGATCGTATTGTTTCTCAAAATTGGAAGATCAAAACTTTCCAAAATTATATAAAGGGCATATTGTTTACAAATTAAGTGCAAATTGTGTTAAAAGTGAGAAAAACTTCAAAAACATGAAAAAATTTTCTTAAGGAATAAATATTTATGTTTGAAAGTTTATTTTGGAAAAGGTATAGAAAGATTAATCCCACTTCTTCTCACAAAAACTTGCGTACTTGATCTGAGATGTTTTTACTTATTTTAAGTTGGTTTCAAGATTTTTCCGTAACAAACAGAACTGTATCAGGAACTTCCTCTCGCAAATATATTTTTTAAAATCAAAAAAGCAAGGGAAAATATAAGTTTATAGATTTTTGTTATATTTTTAAGTTAGGAATTTATTTTTAGTGCTCCAAAAGTAATCAAGATCAAAATTGGAAGATCAAAAATGTATAAGTTACGCGTATTTTGCTAAGTGTACACACACACACACACGCACACACATACACAGAGAGACAGTGGAGCCATTGGGAGCTGCTTGCAGCCAGGCAACTGGACGAGTGTGGCATGTTGTACGGTCTGGGTGCCGTTGTTGCTCTTGTTGTTGTTGTTGTACCTGTACGCTGCCTAAGTTAAACTCTCTCTCTTCCTCTTCCTCTCCCTCTCCCTCTCTCTTCTTCTCTGCTTGAACAAGTCTCGATTTTAAGCTCTCTTCGCACCAGCAGAAGGTGGGGTGTGGTGGTGGGGGGAACGCCTCAACTAACGGCACTATGGAGGGCCAAAAACTTTATCACCAGTGCGCGCACAGCTACATACACTTGCTCTCTCGCTCTCCCTCTGCCCCCCTATCCCTCTCACACTCTCCTTTAATGTATGACAAGTACACTGTGCTGCAGTGCGTTCGCTGCTTGCGTCGCAGTCGCCTCGCGTTTACTGTCATTGTAGCCCCCCCCCCTCTTTCGGCTACCACCCTCCCTCTTTCCCTTGTTGGCATGCCCCTGACTCAGTGGCAGTGGCTCTCTCGAGTGTTGTATAATGTTCTAAAGGGAAATCGAGAGGCTGTGATAAGTTTGGGGGATCCGAAAATTGTCTTTCTGCCTCAACTTGCTGTTGTTGCTGTTGCTGTTGTGGCATGCGAAACCCGGCGAGAACGAATTGGCCCTTTTGTGCGCATCAACAACACGGCCCAAGTTAAGAGGCACCATCGAGCACATGCCCCTGAGCACAGTGACACCAATATTTGCATTCAACCATTAATGCACTTCCTTTGTGCCACAAAAGAGAATACCTTATGAAGTGACAAATTGTAATAATTAAGTTGTGGCATATCCCAAGCAAGTTACTATATAGTTTTCCCTACTTTTTTTCGTACTCAGGTTGATTAAGACTTATCCGAATTTTATGGAGAACACAATCTTATGCCCAAAAACCAACAAATTTTCTAAACATTTAGAGTTTTTTTTTAAACTTCCATCAATTTTGATCAAGTTTGTCTATAAGTTCGATTCTTTATTGGATTTTGTATGCATTTTTCCATCAATTTTGGATCAAGTTTGTCCATAAGTTGGATTCTATATTGGATTTTTTATGAATTTTTCCATCCACTTTGGATAAAGTTTGTCTATAAGTTCGAATCTATATTCGATTTCTAGGAATTTTTCCATCAATTTTGATCAAGTTTGTCCATAAGTTCGATTCTATATTGGATTTTTTATGAATTTTTCCATCCACTTTGGATAAAGTTTGTCTATAAGTTCGAATCTATATTCGATTTCTAGGAATTTTTCCATCAATTTTGATCAAGTTTGTCCATAAGTTGGATTCTATATTCGATTTCGATTTCTAGGAATTTTTCCATCATTTTAGATCAAGTTTGTCAATAAGTTCGATTCTATATTTTTTATTTTTTTTTATGAATTTTTCCATCAATTTTAGATCAAGTTTGTCCATAAGTTCGATTCTCTATTGGATTTTTTATGAATTTTTCCATCAATTTTGGATCAAGTTTGTCCATAAGTTGGATTCTATATTCGATTTCTAGGAATTTTTCCATCAATTTTAGATCAAGTTTGTCAATAAGTTGGATTCTATATTCGATTTCGATTTCTAGGTATTTTTCCATCAATTTTGATCAAGTTTGTCCATAAGTTCGTATCTATATTGGATTTTTTATGCATTTTTCCATCAATTTTGGATCAAGTTTGTCCATAAGTTGGATTCTATATTCGATTTCTAGGAATTTTTCCCTCAAGTTTGTCCATAAGTTCGATTTCTAGGAATTTTTCCATCACTTTTGATCATTTTTGTCTATATTCGATTTCTAGAAACATTTCTTGTAAAGTTATAGTATAAAAAAGTATCTTTACATGATAATGATGATAATTCATGACCTATTTGAGCTTTTGTCAAGTAATCTATTTGATAGATAGTTCAAAAGAAGCTAACCTTAAGAACACTATCATTATGATCTATTAAAATAGTTTTTTCCAACTTTTCTTGTTGCTGTTACGACTTTAAAAAAGTTTAAGCCATTCTTGAGCTATTTAAATATTTTTCACATACTTTAAAAGCACTCTCAAACCACTGTGCGCCTGAGCGAACGCCAAAGTGTCACACACTCAGACTAAAAAACTTGTGGCGCTTTGCTATCCAAGGCTATTCCTATATAATACACTCCCTACTCGCTCCTTCTGGCTCTCTCTCTCTCTCGCTCTCTCTCATTCTGTCTGTCTGTTGTTGTTGTCTCTGTCATATGCTATGGCATTAATATGAGTTTTGCTGCTTATAGATTATATTTGTGTAAAGTTTTATGTAGCAATATTTCGGTTGTGTTCGCTGCACACACACACACACACAGAAGGGGTTGCTAGGGGTTGGGTAGTAGGTTATATGGCAGTTTTTGGTACGGTTCGAGGAGACAACAACGTCGACGTCGACGACGACGACGACGACACATCCATGGGGAGCAACCTGGGTGCGAATAAAAATTATACATTGCCATATAAGCAGCCGGAGTCGAGTGGGAACACAACTGACACAATATGAGAGAGGCAGGACGAAGGAGTAGCGAGTCATGTGTGTGTGTGTGTGGAGCATGTTTATTGGTATGCTCATTGGGGAGCATCTTGAGACTGAGACCATCTTCCACGTTGCATAGAGCAAAGTTGCTCATTTTGCCATTATTATTCCGTTGTGTATCGAAAAATGAAACAAAAGTGAGTTATTGTCTATCTCTGCTCTGCTCCTCCTCTCAAGTGTGTGTGTTATGTGTGTGTGTGTGGTAAAATTATCAGGTGCAAAAAAAAAAAACCTTTAGATGTGTGTGTCTAAGCGGGGGCGGGGGCTGAAACGCCCGTGGGAAACACACGAAAGGTGCGTAAAATTTTATGACAAAACTTCATTGCTTTCAGTGGCTTTGATTAGGGAATTACATATACTAGTCTAACTAAGTAAAGATGTGTGTGTGAGTGTGTGTGTGTGTGTGTGTGTGTGTCTAATAGGTTTTGCTTTGATGTGGTCTAAAGTTTTGACAACGTTTTTGATGGGGTCAGATGGGTACCGACAACGGTCATAGCTGTAGTTTGCATATTGATGAATGATTATATCGATTAAGGTAATCGATAATTTCTTGGTCTAGGCAAGGTTGGAAATGTAATGCGATAGTGTATATTTTAGTGTATATTTTACGAGTGTGTGCTGTATATTAACTTTTTGATAGTTTGCATCAACTACTTATCATATAAAATGTTATCGATATCGATTAAAAATCTAAAAAGGATTAAAATTCGTTTAAATTCGTATATTCATAATCATGTATCACAATTGTTTACTTAATCTTCGTTTCGTTACAAGATAATATCGATTTATGGCAACATTTAGTTAATCGATAATTTTATATTGATTAATGATTATCTCGATTGCGGTAATCGATAATTTGTTGGTCTAGGAAAGGTTGGAAATGTCATGCAATATCTTTAGTGTATATTTGACGAGTGTGTGCTGATTATAAACTTTTCGATAGTTTGCATCAACTAGTTATTATACAAAATGTTATCGATATCGATTAAAAATCTAAAAAACATTCAAATTTGTTGAAATGCTTATATTCATAATCATGTATCACAATATTACTCAAACTTCATTTCGATATAAGAAGCTATCGATATATGGCAACATGGCTTTTATCGTTTATCGATAATTTTATGAATTACTTAACTAAATTACAGTAGCTAGCAAGTGAGTTATAATCGTAATCCCCTAACAGATCTACCCATCATGCAATAACGTTTCCACGTGTTATCGATTAGTTATCGATTGTAAAAAGTTTGCAATCAGAGCAAAACATTTGCTTCACTCGGTAATTGCATCAGAGAAATAGCATTGAAACCAATATTCCTCGCCTTCCTTGGCCCTAGGTAATCCCACTCCCTACTAACCTTTGAGTCCCACCATTACGTCGCCTGACGTTTTGTTATAAGAGTTAGGAGAGTGAGGATATATAGTATATCAAATCGTATCGCTTCGTTGGATATTTTCGTTCAGTTATTTTTTGTTGTATTTTGCTTGCAATAATTCTCAAACAGAGAAACACACAAAAAGCATTTGCGCAACAATTCCCAGTAGGAATAGCAGAGGGAGCGGGAGGAGGAGGAAATGGCTGGCAGGGAAAGTAGCAAAGGAGCAAACGAATCGAATTAAGAGCGACTCCCAGAGAGTCGCTGTTGAAGCGCAAAAAGAGAGAGCGAGAGGGAGAGGGAAGGAGAGGTGGGAGATGGGAGAGGGAGCCGCGTCTAGCTAGTGGTTCTTCAGTTAACTCCCATAGCTCACCGAATCCCATCAACTGCTCCCTCTACCCCTTTACTCCTCTACGCTTGCTCGTGTCTTTTTTGTTGCCTTCGCCTTCCTGGTTGTGGTCCGGCGGGAGCCGTGAGCCGGCGGCGTCGGCCGCTTCAGCCGCCTCCCTGGGGACGTTGCGCTGGCGCAGTGTGGATGGACTTTAGGAGTCCGCGCCCCGGTTCACATTGCACTGTCCAACTCAAGTTTTGTTGCGGTTGTTCTTCTTGTTGTTGTTGTTGTTGCTTTTGGGCTTTGGGATCTGGACCTGGGCATGGGCTTGGAGCCAGGGCCTCTGCTGCTTTGTTGCTGGCTTTTTTGTTGTAGGCATCGTCGCTTGGGGAAATTTACGCGAGTGGTCTGCATTCGGTACAGCAAACCGCAGTTCCCTGCATATGTGGGCGTGGCAACAACAACAACAATAACGGTAACAACATTAAAGCTCTTCTTCCATAAAAATGCGCTTGTGCTGCAGCTAATGGCCACAAGATGGCGCTGCTTGCTGCTTGCTGCTTGCTGCTGTTGCCGTTGCCATATGCAAATTTTGTTCGATTTATGAGTCGCTCACACACACACACACATACACACACACACACACACTCGCACACACACACACACACACAAACACACACACTTGCACACACTCACACACACACACTTGCACACTCGCTTCATTAACATGACGAGCGCGCGAAAGATGCGAGGCCATAAAATTAGCTCAGGCGACTGTCGATGCTGATGAATGCAGCCAAAAATACGCACACAAACACACGCACATATATATGTGTGTACACACACACACACACACACACACCCCCTGTCCCACAATCTCCTCGCACCCATAAAAACGCAATGAGCGTCGGTGTTCGGTGTCGAAAAATTTGCAAAACTCAAAGCAACAATTCGACGAAAGCCAATTTTAGCAGCGAATCCGCAAAGAGAACAACGAAGAGTGCTACACATAAGATGCGAGTGATAGACTAGAGGTTACCCTGTAATGCGTTTGAACTTGCTTAAGGTTTGTATGTTGATAATAGGTAGGAAAAAGATAGGGAAATCTTAAGCTGTTTTCTTACGATCTGAAAACCTAAAACAAACTTATATTTTTTTTCCTATATTCGATAAGCTATATACCAAATCGTAAGTCTGTAGCTATTGTAACTATTTAGTTCCCTTGGGAACTTAGGAAATTCCTTTAAGTAAGGAATTTTAGTTTCTGTATCCCTATAATAGTCTTCCTACCCAGTTTCACTGGGTATGGATCATAAAAAGGGAGACAGGGAATACAAGTGAGATGGAGTGAGCGAGAGAGAGAGAGAGGGAGAGAGGGAGGGAGAGAGATGTACTGACGTTTAGACAGCAGGAAGGCTAAGGAAGCAAGCACAAAGCGGAGAGGAGACGAACAGGGGTCATAAGGAGGGGCGAGGAGACAGGCGGCCATACGGCTCCCCAAAGAGCGCATGTTGAATAATCATCAAATTCGAGGCAGCTTACAGGCAAGGCGATTGAGGGAGCGGGAGGGATTTGATACGGACGACGGCGGCGTGTCAAAGTCGCTATTTGGTGGCATCAACATCGCATCGCATCGCTCAGTCAGCAAACGTTGCACTTGCGTTTTTGGCATGTGTTTTCAACATGTTTGAGTGTGTGTGTGTGTGTGTGCATTGGCTGCCGCTAGATGGCGCTCAGCGCACGTGCAACAGCAACATGCCACACACACACACACATACACACACACACATTTGTGCAGAGAGAAATTCGTAAAATTTTGTTGCCGCTGATGAAGTATTCCCCAGTTGCAGGACAAGGATTATTGGACGTGTGGCAACATACGTTCCCCCCCTCCCCCCGCCCCTTCTTAATGCGCGTATGCAAAGTGTGGCATAAAAACGAACACACATCGTCAAAAGCGTCAAGCAAACGCAAACATATTGGCGCCATCAAAGGAATTTTTGGTTTCAACGCTTACAATGTTGCATGCGGTCATTATCACCCGAATCACCCTGTTGGCTCAAAAATTTCATTTTTTCAAACAAATATTCTATCTCAAAATGTGTTTGGAGCTTATATACAATGTGGCATGCGGTCATCATCACCCGAATCACCCTGTTTGGCTCAAAAATTTCATTTTTTCAAACAAATATTCTATCTCAAAATGTGTTTGGAGCTTATATACAATGTGGCATGCGGTCATCATCACCCGAATCAAAAATTTCAATTTTTCAAAAAAAATATTCTATCTCAAAATTTGTTTGGAGCTTATATACAATGTGGCATGCGGTCATCAACACCCGAATCAGCCTGTGGGCACAAAATTTTAATTTTTTCAAAAAAAATATTCTATCTCAAAATGTGTTTGGAGCTTATATACAATGTGGCATGCGGTCATCATCACCCGAATCACCCTGTTTGGCTCAAAAATTTCATTTTTTCAAACAAATATTCTATCTCAAAATGTGTTTGGAGCTTATATACAATGTGGCATGCGGTCATCATCACCCGAATCAAAAATTTCAATTTTTCAAAAAAAATATTCTATCTCAAAATTTGTTTGGAGCTTATATACAATGTGGCATGCGGTCATCAACACCCGAATCAGCCTGTGGGCACAAAATTTTAATTTTTTCAAAAAAAATATTCTATCTCAAAATGTGTTTGAGACTTATAGGTTGGCGATTTTCATTGACTTTAAACTGGTTGGATCCTTTAAATAGAATGGAAAAATTCAGGAAATTTGGGTTTCTTTGAGATTTTTAAGGGATTTAAGTCATAGGAATAAGTATATAAAGTTTGTGTTGGGAAACTATCAAAGTCAAAGCGATTAGTAATGAAAGTTTTAACTATACGATTTGAAATATTTAACTCAAACGTGAACTAACTTTGATTAAAAGACATACAGGATAGAAACCTTTAACTTAAATGAACTTTGTAAAACGGTCCTTGAGAACTTGAAGGCAACATATCGGGTTTGACCTAATCGAAATGTGGAATTTTCGTTAGACTCAAAGGACGAATTCCTCAATATCCCGCACCCTATACAACTCGAGTGTGAAACTATTTAATATTTAGCTTGAAATACCTTTAAACACCCAAACCTAATTTGACAACTCAATGAAATTTCAGGGCCAGACATACAGCAGCTGTGATTCGAATATCCTTGCATTCCTTCCCTTTTCACACTCACACACAACGACGTCAAAGTCCAGACAAAGACGCGTCAAACGTTGCGTATGAGTAATGCGAAGAAAATGTTGCGAACGCCGCATTCCACACGTCATAGACGCAGACGGGTTTCAAAATCCAACTAATTCCCTGCGCGCTCCCCCCCCCCCCCCAACACACACACACACACACAGAGAACCCTTAACGCTGGGGAGGCCACAACACGTGCTTAGTGCAAACAACTTGGCCCAAAACAGCTGTTAGCGAGAGAAAGAGACCAAAAGAGAGAGAGCGAGAGAAAACCAAAACAAGTTGCGCTCTTAGCAGGACTTTAACGATGCGCCTGCGCACTTCTCACAGCTCGCTCTTAAATGCTCTTAAGCCAACAATCACAAGGGGGAGGGGCTGTTGGAGATTAGGAGGTTTCGTTTGGGAGGGGAGCGCAGCTGGCTTTGCTTGGGCATGGAATTATGGCACCCAGGGGCATAGCATAATCAAAATTCCTTGCATCTGGGGACGTGGCATGCAGCTAGCGGCTGTGTGGAACGTGCCGCAGTTCAAAAGCTGCAGCTACCACTGCAACTATACAAGTAAATAACTATGTGTCTTCTTCTTCTACGTCTTATAGCCAACATGAATGCTACTCAAGACAAGGACATTGATGGGGAGCCAGATGATGATGGCGACGTGGAGGAGGACGAGGATGAGGAGCTGGAGGATGAACTAGCTGATGATATGCTTAGCCTGAGCGGTGATGAGGATTACGATGATGAGGAGCTGCAAAGTCTGGACAGTTTCTATTCGGGTAAGTTGGCGTATACGTAATATGTGAAGGGAATGAAGAAAACAAGGAAAAATATCAAATCTTTTATTGAATATCGGTAGTAGAGCTTTAAACAAGTTAAAAACTTAAGATCTGACTTTGTTGTGTAAAATTATGTTTTTTTGAGAATTTTGAAATTTTTCAAAAACTTTCTATTGCTATAACTTTCTCAAATGAAGTCCGATTTTAAAAAGCTATACCATTTTGAGCTCGTGAAAGTCTATAGAATCGATTGGAAATAAAAGTTTTCAATGTAAAAATTTTACCCATTTTGCCAAAAAATACGAATCAGATTTTTGACAAAATTGTTGAAAATCTTACAGCTTCATATTTAAACGCCAAACGAAAGTGGTTATCTTGACGAGTCTAAGAAGGTATAGCACTTAAAGATCCGATGATATTTGCCGGAGTTATGCAAGTTAGAAAACTTGCAAAATTTGTTAGAATTTTTTTTTAATTTTCTCACATTCACAACTGATGTTAATTGCGAAAACAAAAACCCATTTGATGATTAGACATAAAATGGTCTCCTTTTTAGATATTTGAGAGGCTGGACTTAACTTGTCAAAGCCACAACGTTACCCACTGGGTTACCCTACTCCAGCTCCAGCTGCAGCTCCTACTTTTATTCTAGCTGGCAGCTGCTGTTATTGTGTGCTCCTTTAGCTTGCTCTCTCTATGCGTGTTGCCCTGTTGTTGTTGTTGCTATAACCATTGAAATTGCCGTATGGGGTGTTATATGGCAGCTGGCGACGACACTCCTGGGTGCTCTACACCTGTGCCGCGGGTGTCGTTTCATTTGCTGGCAACGGGGGCAAGCCAACGGGGGAGGCAGCCTAACTACGTTTTAAAAACCCCAAACAGCAATCAACACCAACTCGGAGTCGCACTCTATACACACTCTCTTTCGCTCCACGTACGTATGTGTGTGTGTGTGGGCAGAGGCCACAGGATGCGAACCACTTCACTTTCACCACATACATCCTTGTTGCCATTTACGAGCTGTCGAACAAGCAGCAACAGCAAAGAGACTACATACGAAGAGGGAAGCGGGAAGCGGGTGGAGGAGACATCGCTTGGCTTGGCAGCATCATGAGCTACGTTTCCGCTTTGCTCTCGTCCTCCTCGTCTCTCCTTGCAGCTTTGCCACATTTCTCTCTAGTGCCATTTCGTATGCTTTTTCTGTGTTATTTGTTTCGGTTTGTATCCTCTCTTTACCCGCCGCTCGCCAGCATTTCCTTGCTTGTTGTTATTTTTCTTTTTGCCAGACTTCCTTGGATTGTGAATGTTCTGTCCTGTCGACTGTCCATTTGCCATTCCAAACCATTCCACAACACATTCATTCACATATTCAGACTTCAACTCCACTCAACTTGGCTCGACTGAGTGTTGCAAGCGTTGGTTTAATGCCATCACAGGGTTGCCTTACACTGAGAGAAATGTCTAGTTAAGAACTTAAGTTACCTTTCTTAAATTTTCTTTCTTGCTTTTCTTACATCATTCAGCTTTTCTCTCAGTGCACACACTTAGTTAAGCTACCACAGCACTCAACACTTGGTCCAGTCTGCCCTTCCCTACTTTCAGTGTTGAGACTTCCTTTTCGGTTGGTGGCCATTTCTTTGGCTTTTTGGCTTCGGAGAAACTGTGGCACTTGTGTGGTTGGCTCCATGGCGCCGTGGCACGATGGTTCCATGGCTATTTGGCTGCAATTTTGAAACGTTTTACGGCTCTTGCGATGTGATTTGAAGAAATTGCGGTGTGAAATTTGTATATTTTTGTGTTGGCCAATGCAGCTGCGCCTAAATGTATGCAATGAAATGCAATTAGTTGCACTCAAGCAACACAAATAATACAGATTGGTCTGGGTTGGGTTCGGTTGGGTTTAGTTTACTTAAGCTTAAGCTACTCTCCCTCTCTCACTTTCTTGGTTTTAAGTAAAAGTTTACCCAAGTCATTTCATTTGTTTGCCTTGGACTTCCGGGCGTTTCTCTCTCTCTCTCTTTCTTTCTTCATCTTGTGTCCTTTTGATTTATTAATAGCACGTGTACCAGGCAGGAAGTTTTGCGGGCAGCAACTACTTTCGTGACAAGGGAGTTTTAAGACACAAGCGAGTATGCAAATAGTTAGTTTCGTTTCGTTTCGTTACGTTACGTTCCGAAGTTTCCTTTTGATGCGACGCAATTAATTACACATTTGTCTTACAAGACAAATAAACATGATGCCAAAAAAACGCAAACAACAAAATAAATGTGTGCTTAACAGCGCCTTCTCTCTCGCATGTCCCGCGTCTAAGACCATAAATAATTGCTGCTGTTGTCTCCGACAGTACAAATACAAAGGGGTTTTTTACAGTTGGACCAACTCTGACCTGTTCGCATAGTGTCTGGCTAAGGGTTAGTATAGACTAAAAGACAAGGTATGTTACAGGTGGAAACTAAAAAGCTCCAGTTTGAGGGATATAGAAACCTAACAAGTCAAGTAAAAGCTATATCAGCTATTATTATTATTATTATTTGTTGGAAAAGATTTTTTAAATCCACGAATTTCTTAAGTGAGAATAAAAACCTTAAAAAAACGTACCAACAAACCATATAAATGAAAAATCTAACCTTGAATGAAGTAAAACTTTTTTTGAGTCATAAAAAACTCTAGCTAAAACTTAAAGAAGTACATTTTTCTTTAAGCATTTTTGTTCCTAGAAGGAAATCAAGCTAGGAATGTAAAGGTTCAAGTAAAAAATACTTGATTTTAACGCTTTGTGTATAAGCTAGAGACTTTATATAATGGTATCCTTATACAAATATGTTGTAAATTAAAAGCTTTTCGAACCCGCCAGTTTTTGAAAATGTATTGTAAACATTATTTGTTGAAAAGGATTTCCTAAATCCACGAATTTCTTAAATGAGAATAAAAACCTTCAAAAAAAGTACAAACAAACCATATTAAGGAAAATCTAACCTTGAATAAAGTTAAACTATATTTTAATTATCAAAAACTCTACCTAAAACTTAAAGAATGACATTTTTCTTTAAGTATTTTTGTTCCTAGAAGGAAATCAAGCGTGAAATGTAAAGGTTCAAGTAAAAAATACTTGATTTTATCGCTCTGTGTAGAAGCTAGAGTCTTTATATAATGGTATCTTTATACCAAAGTGTTGTAAATTAAGAGCTTTTCGAATCCGGCAGTTTTTGAAAATATATTGTAAAGATAATTTGTTGAAAAAGAGTTCCAATATCCACGAATTTCTTAAGTGAGAATAACAACCTTTAAAAAAACGTACAAACAAACCATATAAAAGAAAAATCTAACCTTGAATGAAGTAAAACTTTATTTGAGTCATAAAAAACTCTAGCTAAAACTTAAAGAAGGAAATTTTTCTTTAAGCACATTTGTTCCTAGAAGGAAATCAAGCTTGGAATGTAAAGGTTCAAGTAAAAATTACTTGATTTTATCGCTTTGTGTATAAGCTAGAGTCTTTATATAATGGTATCCTTATACAAAATTGTTGTAAATTAAGAGCTTTTCGAACCCACCAGTTTTTGAAAAAAGATTGTGAACATAATTTGTTAAAAAAGATTTCCTAAATCCACGAATTTCTTAAATGAGAATAAGAACCTTACAAACCAACTAAATAAAGCATGATATGATCTTGAATTAAGTACAATTTTCTACGCAAGAGATATCAAAACCTTAAGAACTACTTAATATATATCATTTAGTGTTCTAACTATGCGAAGAAGCTTTACTTTACTTTATCATTTCCTACACAGTATCTTCCTGTCAAGAACTTGCCACCCAAACTTACGTATAAGTTATTTTCTAAAGCTACAAAGTAAGACCCTGTAAATCTCAGGGTATCTCCCAGTCGCACACTTTAAGCTCAAGCTTCGGTTAATTATATTTTGTGAACTTGCAAAAGATTTGTGCTTAAAGTGCTAAATTCTCACAGGTTGTCGTCGTCGCAGCATGTTTAAAGTTCAAGTCCGTTGCTTTCACAAGAAATGAACGCAAATTGCTTTAAGATTGACATCTGAGTGCGGCGTCGGAAAAACTGGTCAACGTAGATGAACAAGACATTTGAACAGTTTAATGAACTGTTTTGTACGTACTCGAAAAAGGGCCGAGATCACGTTTAAACAGAGATCTTACCAAAAAAGACAGCCGCTTTAAGAACATGCCGCAATATTTGGAAATTTGGGTCAACACGCATCAAATAATGTCTCAAAGCTATCTAACCCACACAACTATCTAGCTATTTAAAGCTATAGAACATTAACCGCCCAAGCTGATTCGGATTTTCATTGTACTATAACCCATAAATAATAACTGCTTCCAAAACTTGGCAATCTCAGGTGTAAAGACGCCTTTTGACACCAACAGAATGAACAAAAAAAAAAAACAATATAAAAAACTTATTCCTTTCGAGTAGGGCAACCCCTGAAGTAGGGGGAGGAAGGGGAGCTGCACTCGTCGCCCTGTCAGCTGCAGTACGTTTATTTTTTTTGTTCGTGCTCCAAGTTTTGTTGCACACAGACGCCTGGAGTGGATACGTTTCCCGCGAGGCATGGCCAAAAGGCTGCCTGACCATGTCCGGGGAATTTGAAGGCGGCAAAAGTTATGACACGCCCAGCGTTTCGCTTTTGTTTGCTGCTTGCCACCTTTTCTGCATGATTTATGTGCGTTAGGTGTTTCTTGGCCAAGTTTCTACTCCATCCCCCCCAGGACAACAAGCCAAAGCAGGACCTGCGAATAAAAGTAGGGGGGTTTTTTTTCCTTTTCGAAGACGTTTTCATTTCGCATAAAAGTCAGCGAACGTTTTACGATACACACACACACACACACGCACGTAAACACATATATGGCAAGCGCTACCCCGCCCCCCTTTTGGTGGCTCCCATGTGCATACTTTTGGTGCCACTTTCGCTGTTCGCTTCTCTTATGCGACTCCAAGGCACAATTTCGCGAGCGCGTTGCCCATTTCCCCAGGGAAACACTTCGCAGTTTTTCCGTATTCCCCCCCTCACATTGTCCTCACCGCACCAAAAAGCAATCCTACACATTTGCGTATCCTTGCATCTCTTTGGTTTGAAGATAAATTCTTGGTAATTTAAATGAAATACACGTTGAAATGTTTCGTCTTTTTTGCTTGTTGGCCTTAAAGGATTTAATTTGGACATATTGTTATGGGTTATTTTCAGCAGGTTGCCTTCTTATATATGCCATATAAATCTTATGAATGCCATACATTATTTAGGGTGGTGCGACGCATGCTTACGATGCGGGGTGGGTGGGTGGTAGGTAATGATCTTGAAGTTAATGGTTACGTGTAGTTTGGTCCTGATGTCTCAGCGAAATGATTGCATTTGCTTGTTGAGAGTGGTTGGGTTGATTTGGGTGGTGGGAGAGTGTATTTTGCATATGTTTTATGGGTGGTTGAGTGCTTTATGTGGAGGTAAGTAATTGGGCTGAAGTATTCAATTAAAGTTCGTATCTAGTTTAGCTAGTTTATGAATGGAAAAGTTCGAAACATACTCAAGGATATAATATTTATGTGTTGAAGGAGTCAAGGGAGGTTTTCATCTAGCGTATTTAGTTGGAGAAGTAGAAGGAACATTCCGTTTAGTAATAGATTTCGATGAACCTCTAGAAAACCACATTCCTACATATTTCCAACCCAGCATATCTATATTTAAGAGTGGAAGAGTCCGTTCAGCAATAAATTCCCATAGAAAAAACTTTCATACTATCATACATTTTATATAGCTCCCATATGACATCACATAACACATACAAGTTAGTTTTATGCTCATACTTCAAATATACATATCTAATGTCAAAACCCTTCAAGTTTAGTTGTATTCAATAGTTTTACCTTTTGCTTATTAGTTAAATGCCAACGCACTGCCATTGAAATGATGGTAATAAAATGATTTTATGTTTATTATCAACATCAAGAAGTGTCGTAAACCCAATTTCGCCAGACCGACCCGAAGAAGAAGCAGAAGACGAAGAATTTGTCGACCCCTTTTTTAGTGTTCCGTTAAGAGCGCGGCACTTGAAACACAATCGTGAAGTTCTAGTTTCCGGATTGAAGAGAGAGGAAGAGCGAGAGATATCAGTAACCGGAATCGACACACAAAAGCCATCATTCGGATGTGGCGCAATCGGACATGTTAATCTCCTCGCTGTGTCCAGAAGTAGTAGGCAGAGACCTTTGAGCTTCTTTCGGGCATTTCAATTACGAGTATGAGGTACTTCAGTTTCAGTCTCGCGCTTTATGGCTCGACTTCTGGTTGTGTGGCACGCGTAACTTTGGTCAGCGGCAGCTGTTGCACACCCCATGCACAGCTGCCCCGCCTAAGTCGTAACCACAAGCGGCAAGCACGTGCCAGGCGGAGAAACGGTGGAGGTCAAGTCTAAGCTCCAACTATTTGTGGTTGCCAGGTGCGAAAGTCAATTATGGATCAAGTCAGTCAAGCTGAAATCACAAAAACCCAACGAAAACCCTTTTCAATTGGTTCAGTTTTGGGTTTTGTGGATAGGCGTAACTGCTTGCCACCGCAGGACGCACCCGACGCGTCGCCAGTTGCTGACAGCTCATCAGAGAAAAACGATCAATGAATTCAACTTCAAATGTTTCTTCTACCTGTTTTACTCCGTTTCGAACCATTTCTTTCGCTCCTTTCTGAACTGATTGATTTGTGTCAGCGCCTGCAGACATCAGTTGTGATGCCTGCTCCCTGATTGACTATTTTTCCCTTCATTTTTCATTCAGTTTACGCAATTGAGCAGCTATTAGAGGATCATCATTATGTGTCCTGATGACTCTTGGACCTTATCTCTAAAGTGACTGCAACTCAATGGATTGCAGCTCAATATCTGATTATAATGCTAATTATTGTTTTGGTAAATAACATTAAGTGACTTTTTCGAAGTTGTTTTGAAAGGTTGCTCAACGGGGTTTCGTTTGGGACAATGGCGCCCACAGGATTGGTGTTAGGAAATATTTTGTCTCGGTTTTTGGCTTGGGGGGAAGTCTAAAGAAAAGAAGGCTAGAAACTGGTTTAGTTGAGATATTTACAAAGAGAGGCTAAGTTTTAGAAGTGAGAAATAATATGGAGTCCTTAGTATCATATTCATATTCAAGATATTTGAGTGCAACCATCTTAAGTAAGTTGTCATAAAATCTTGAAAGAAGATTGCGTAAAATTCATCTTGGAAGTCATCAGTCCCAAACGTATGACAATCCTCATTTCTACACTTTGATTAGTTTATAGCAATCATCATTTCAAACCGCATAAGCTACTTCTTTAAACAATCTCACACATTTAAACTTCATATCAGTATCAAAACACTTTTCGAATAACTTTTTGTACCCTGAACCCATTGAAGTTAGGTAAAAAGGGTATAATGGTTTTGTGCAAAAGTGTGTAACAGGCAGAAGGAAGCATCTCCGAGCCACAAAATATATATATTCTTGATCAGCATCAACAGCCGAGCCGATATAGCCATGTCCGTCTGTATGAACGCGTCGATCTCAGAGACTATAAGAGCTAGAGACTCCAGATTTGGAACATAAGCTCGCCTAATCCCTAGGCAGTACAAGTTTGTTTTAAATTTTCGATAACTCTTCCCGTTTTCGATATACACATGTGATCGATAACAACAAAATCTTGAATTTGGAAAATTTGGAGAAGCCGTTCGAAACATTAGAGGAAATAATGTGAATCTTTGAAAATTTAATGAAATCGGTTGAGAAACACCGGAGATATGGAACATTGAAGTTAACAAAGTATGCACTATATACGTACGCACACACATACATGCAAACACTGACTGTACGCGTAAATTATACGGTTCAGGGTATAGTCTAGTCATGATTTCTCGACTAGAGCCTTCTTACTTGTTTAAAATAATTATTATTTGATTGCATTACGAATGACTTAATGCGATTTAAGTACTCATATCATATCATAACATAAGCCGCAAGTTTTGTGTATGAAAAACTCAGAAAAAAGAACTAAAAAAATTGTCAACCCAAATAAACCTTTTTTTCAAAGCCTCTAATTAAATGTGGTCCTAAGCGTCTGATTAATTGTGCAGTTAAAAAGTGAGCGGAGTTTGGGATTTTAAAATCTATGGAGACACATGATACATACATTTATGTTGTGGAGAAACTCGGACCTTGGTCCTTTTAGCGTTTGGGTTTGAGCCTGTCAAACATCAAAGTGACAATTTGAGTGACTTTTGCTGCAAATGGCAATAGAAATGGTTAATTTAAAATGCTCGCTAACAGAAACAGAGACAACACGAGTGAGTGCCAAACAAAAGGACACTTGCGCTGAAGGACAATAACTGACAGGTTGCTGATGTACCACACAACACACACACCA
The DNA here is from genome assembly GCA_035044485.1 of Scaptomyza reducta. Taxonomy (NCBI): domain Eukaryota; kingdom Metazoa; phylum Arthropoda; class Insecta; order Diptera; family Drosophilidae; genus Scaptomyza; species Scaptomyza reducta. The sequence goes on from JAWNNV010000457.1 coordinate 105,402, forward strand.
CCCCCGCTCATCATGTGTTGTGCGCTTATATTTTTATAATTTATCTATTATGCATGAGGGCGCCAGGGTCAGCCAAAAACCCTTTGCCTGTCAGCAGCGGCAGCATCTAAATGTTAACCAGGCCTGCCTGTCACATGTGAGACACAGAGAGAGAGGGAGAGAGAGAGCGAGAGACAGAGAGAGCGAGAGCTAACGGGAAAAGTGCTCCCAGGCAGCAGAAGGACTCGCGTTGACCAACAAATCTCAGTCAAAAGTCGCAAAATTCTTTTTTTAGCTGTGCATTTAAAATGCACAGAAATCAGCAAGAGTTAAAATGCGGTTGGGCAGAAGGAAGTGAGATGATGACTATAAGGATACCCTGTAAGTCATAAAGTTAAAGGTGATTAGGGATAACTTATGAATAGTAAAAGATTTTAATACGAGAGACAGTCAAGTATTGAGGATTTATGCAGGATTTTTCTAACAATCTTAGAGATATATTAATAGGCATACCTTATGAGAAAGGAAAGTTTTTAGCATTTTCCAAGCTTATCCAACAATCTTAGAGATATAAAACAGGCATAACTTATGAGAAAGGAAAGCTTTGAGAATTTTGCCAAGCTTATCCAACAATCTTAGAGATATAATACATATTTTTACTTGTTTTCCCCCTCAGAATATAATTTTTAACTTTAAAATGTTCAACTCTAATAACAACTCTAAAATAATACCAAAAATTTTTTGATACTTCTTCATCAAATAATTCGAAACAAAGAGCTTTTTTCTGCTCTCAGTCTGAGATCCAAACTTAAATTCGAAAGAAGTCAAGCTTACCCAAACCAATATACCCTAACCCTGCCCCAATCGCAGCATATCACATGCAAGGACTAAAACTAAGGCTCATCAACGTATGCCAGGGCGCATTTACCTGGTCACCCTTTTTTCACCCACCAAATGAAACACACACAAAAAAGGCAAACATCAACCCCCGCCCAAAACCGTCTCCAAAATCAACTTTTGGGCTCATTGTGGAAGTGGAAATGGACGTGGTCGTGGTCGTGAGATCTCCGCCAGCGCCAGCCTGTCACAAAACTGTCACTCAAACGTAATTAACGGAGAGATAGCGAAAGAGAGGCGGGCAGAGGGGCGACAAAAAAGCTAAAAATCCCAACTCAAAGGACAAAAGTTTTACAAATCAAACTGCAAGTGAACATTTTCTTTGCTTGTACACTAAAAAACGCTTAGCTTACTTTTAACCATTGTTAAGCAATTAACTTAACAGATTTTTAGGGAAATTTTCTTGTTACAATTAAAGAAAATCCTTGGGAGTCTTGAGAAGTGGAGGGAAAGGACATTGCTTGGATTGTTTTCATGTTTTGTTGTTTTGACATTTTTCACAAGTTTTTGGGCGCATTAAAAATTTAAAGGCGCTAAATTAACTTTAATTGGGATTGAGATTGAGAGATTGTGTTTCGTCTTGGATTGGATTGATGGGTTGTCCATCATTATTTAATGAAGTTTTTGGTGGTTTTCGAAAATATTGGAAAAGTTTTTGTGTTTTTTTAGACAATCCATTGCATTTTTAATTGGTATTTGGTTAAGTTCAGATTGTTTTAAAAGATATTTTGCAAATCAACCTTTTCTTAATTGTGATTTAGGGCCGAAAACTGTTGAGCAAAAATCGTGGTTTCAAATTTACATTGAGGATTGTTCCGAAAGGTCAAACCATGACTAAAAATGTCTTAGTTCTAAGAAACAGTTCAGATTTTACAGTGCTAAGGCAGTTTAAAGACTGAACTAGTAGACTAGGACAATTTTTGAAAATAATTTTGAACAAAAATTGTGATTTTTATTCCCAGTGCATGCTTTTTATTTGAATAATCCATTCAGCTATGATAAATTTATAGCTACAAAAGTTGCGAACCGTCCCCAAAGCGAAAAAGTACTAAAAAATCGAACTTAAAACTTAATCTCGCACTAAACAAAATTCTAACCTCAAACCAAAGACTGAAACGACAAACTCGCGCATACGCAAACACAAAAGCAACAACAACGCCACAACACAAATAAACCGCAATTAGAGTTGCTTTCGCTACAATTAAAACCGAAACAAATCCCAAAATCGACAGCGCTGTCAATAAATGCTGCGAGAGAGAGAGAGAGTTGCCCAACTGCTGAAGAGTAAATAAGCAAGAGAGTAGCGCGCATATAGCTATCTCGCTCTGTGTCGCAACGCATGCGTTAGCAGCGCAACGAATGAATGCCATTGGCCGAATAGTTTTTAACCAATTGGAAGTGAAAAACGACTCGCACATAGCAAAGGCAAAAAAAAGCGGAAAGCAAAACAAAAGCTGCTAATGTGTAAAGTGATTTTTTAATTGCTTTAATAGTTTTTTGTCAAGAGCGGCGGGGGGGACGAGGGAGGAGGGAGTAGTAGGAACAGGGACGTGCTGCTGACAGGCAGTAAAAAGCAAAAAATAAATAAATAAAAAATACAAGACTGACACTGCTGCACTTTTTGGCCAGTGTTGCCACGTTGCCAGCTGCATGCATAATTAATTTGGCTTTTAGTGGCATGCAGCAAGCAGCTGTGGTGAGCTCGATCTGACTTTTTGTCCTTGCTGGCTGTCCTTTTTGTGTGTGTTTTGGCCACAAACCATTCCTGGCCATATTGACGGCCGACATTTGCGACTCTTCACGCTAATGGCTTTAACGTGTTCGCTGCCGCCTTTTTTTTTTGGCCTTTTCAACATTTTTGCACGCTTTTATTATAGCGCTTATTGTCAGTTTGTGTCAATTATTGTTCAGATATTGATGTTTAATAGATATTGACGGGCAACAAGAGGTGGAATAAAATATCGCATACATTTGGCTAATGATTGTGTAATTAACGGGGCTAAAAATAAATATGCAAATTTGATTTGGGTCCTTAGAAGTAGAATATTGAGAACTTTCGATTTTTGTATGTTTTCGGTTTATTCCTTATTCAATAATTCATTGAATTCCAGGCACTAATATATAGCAAACATATTTTTTACCCTCAAATACATGGAGGCAAACTATAGATTGATATATTCATTCAATAATTCATTGAATTCCATCAACTAATATATAGCAAACATATTTTTATATGGGGTGTACAACGAATATTAAGAACTTTCGATTATTTATGTTTTCGGTTTATTCAACAATTCATTGAATTCCAGGAACTAATACATGGCAAACATATTTTTACCCTCAAATACATGAAGGCAAACTATAGCTTGATATATTTCTTTAATCAACTGACACTTGCGATGGACTATTCATAATATTTCTATACTTTAAGCTCATATTTATTAAGCTTAAAGACTATCAAACAGTTCTTTTCGCTATTCATGATTGAAAAAAATGCTCTTAAAATCACAAAAGCAACTTTGCTGCCGTCGCAAAGTCAGCAAAAATAGACAAAATAGAAATCAGAAAACTTTCCCAAAAAAAAAAAACAAAAAAAAAGAAGAAGAAGAGCTACACATCAACACCTGACACTTAAGCTCATTTGCATATTACTTTACTACCAGCATATAAATAAAATATATACGAAATGTTCCAACCAAGCTTTCTCCACCTTCCCCACACCCCCCGCACACACAAATTAACAAAGTAACCCAGATCCCCTTCACTCTTTTGCGCTCCCACAAGCAACAACAACTCTAAATGAACGCCCAATGTGACAGCGGCACCACACACACACACACACACACACACACACACACACACACACGTAGAAACACTTGGTCTCCCATGCTCCGCCTTTTTAACAAGCATTGTACATAAGCACACACACACACTTACACTCACACGTACACAATGTTACGCTCTTGCTCTCTCACAGCGTTTTTTGTTCCCACTCGCTCACGCATGGCTGCGTGCGTTTGTATGTGTGTGTGTTTGTGTATGGGGCGCCATTTAATGCTTCTCATTTGCTGGCCGGCTGCGCTGGCAGCAGCGACGCCGACGCCTCGCGCTTGGTGCACAGAATCCCAAAAGGCATACACACACACACACACACACATACTTGTATACGATTGCATGTCACACTCACACACACACACACAGACACGCATGCGCTGGGCAGACTGGTTCGCCAAGTGCTCGAAATTATTGCTGTGTCGTTTGTTGTTGCTGGTGTTGTTGTTGTTGTTTTGTTTGCCTGCTTTATAGGCGTTGACGCCCGTTGCTGCGACAGCGACGACAGCGCTTCTGCTGCTGCTTCGTGTTTCCTACGGCGCTTGGCTCTTGGCTCTTGGCTCTGATTTCAGTCACATTTTGGTGCTCGCGGCAATTGGACGTTACGAACGCGTAACAAAACCGCCAGCAACAACAACAACACTTGCGATCCTTTGGCGTCGTTTGGTGTCGTCTCGCGTGTTCATGAATTTCATTTGTGAATTTAATTCCTCAAATGTTTCATCATCATTTCCAAGCAATCAGTTTTAGTGTAACAATTAAGTGAAAAATCAAATTTTATAAAAAAAAAACAAAAAAAGTTGATACGATTTATTTCGAGTGTTGAACAATGCCATGATGGCTTTAAAGATGTTATATCGCGGTCCCAGTTCGCGTTTGGAGAACTTAATTGAAAAGATTCAGGCCACCAAGGAGATTACAAATAACGGTAATTTGGGTTGGGAAATTTCTAAACTTTTTTTGTTTGATTACGATGTGAGATCGTTGGGAAGGAAACTGTTATGGTCTGGAGTATATTTGTTCTACAGATCTAGTGTCTATACTTTCTGAAAATTATGTTGCGATCCTTGAAAAATGTTTGAATCTTAATTTATATTAATTCAAATCATACTTAACAATATTCATATGATCTGGATTATATTTGTTCCTTGTGAACTTATTTTGCAAAAGGAACTACAGATCTAGTGTCTATACTTTCTGAGAATTATGTTGCGATCCTTGAAAAATGTTTGAATCTTAATTTATATTAATTCAAATCATATTTAACAATTCGAACCTTTTCAAAAGCAGATCAAAATACCAGCCCAGCTATAATTCTTCCTCACCATTAAAAAGCTCTCAAAACGCCATTCAATTCGAGTTGAAAAACACACAATTCTAACCTCTAACTTTAAGCTGTAATCAGTTCAACCCCTTTGTCTCTCTCTTGATTTAACCCAATCAAATCGTATAAGATTTACAATCTCTTACAAACTTTCTTTGAAAGCAGACAAAGGCGAAGACAATTCTCAAACCACATACAATAATTAATCTGATGCATCATTTTCATGTTTCCTAATTAAAAAGAAAAACCAAGTTGAAAACGAAGTGTGAGCAGCTGGAAAACCAAGTACCACACTTAAGATCAGAGTTCAAGCGACGGCAGCCAAAACAAACAGATACGTTTAGAGGCATAGGATAGTTAAGAGATACATTCACACATTGTTACAGCTATGGATCAGACGGCGCAATTAGCTTTAATTAAACTTTTCCAAAACGCAATGTGTACCAAAAAAAAAATAAAACAATGACACTTGGCGCGTGGTGATAGATCAGCGACCATATCGAAGTGCTAGCTGTGAGTGTGCAGTGAGAGAAATATTGAGGCATTTCTGTAATAGAATTCCCTTTTTTTTCCTTTGCTTTTACACTGAGGGTTCCTGTTTTCCTGAGGATTTTTCTGAGAATTCCTTCTCTTTTAGTTAGGATTCCTTCTTTTCTACATTGAGTGTTCCTGATTTCCTGAGGATCCTCCCCATGCTAAGAATCCCTACTTTTTTACTTTCTGAGAGTTCCTGTTTTCCTGAGGATTCTTCTTCTGCTGAGAATTCCTTCTCTTTTACTTAGGCTTCCTTCTCTTCTTCACTGAAGATTCCTCTTCGATTGAGGACTTTTCCTCTGCTGGGAATTCCTTCTTTTCTGCTTAGGATTCCATTTCTTCTTCACTAAGGGTTCATCTTTTCCTGAGGATTCTCCCCATGCCGAGAATCAATACTCTTTTACTTACGATTCCTTCATTCCTTCACTGAGAGTTCCTCTTTTAATGAATTCCTTCTCTTTTGCTTAGGATTCCATCTCTTCTTCACTGAAGATTCCTCTTCGATTGAAGACTTTTCATCTGCTGGGATTTCCTTCTTTTCTGCTTAGGATTCCATTTCTTCTTCACTGAGGGTTCATCTTTTCCTGAGCATTCTCCCCATGCCGAGAATCAATACTTTTTTACTTACGATTCCTTCTTTTCTTCACTGAGAGTTCCTCTTTTAATGAATTCCTTCTCTTTTGCTTAGGATTCCATTTCTTCTTCACTGAGGGTTCATCTTTTCCTGAGGATTCTCCCCATTATGAGAATCCCTACTCTTTTACTTAGGATTCCTTCTTTTCTTCACAGAGAGTTCCTCTTTTAATGAATTCCTTCTGTTTTGCTTAGCGTTCCTTCGTTTCTACTCTTAGGGTTCCTGTTTTCCTGAGGATTCTCCCCATGATGAGAATTCCTACTCTTTTACTTTTGATTCCTTCTTTTCTTTACTGAGGATTCTTTCTACATCAGCTAAAAGATTCTCTTCTGAAAAGGACCCCTCCTCTGCTTGAGATTTCTTCACCGCTAAGGTCTCCTCCTTTGCTTAGGACTTCTGCTTCCTATGTCCCCGTACCCGTCTGCTGATATTTTCCTGTAGCTCTAGCTTGATTCAAATCTCGGGTTCCACACATTGAACAACCTCCAGAATTTTATGCTCAGTGTATGATTGGAGTGACCCTCATATGTGTATGTGTGTAAGAGGCGTCAAGTGGCAGATCTTTGTAATTAAAATGCTCTTAAGTACAAAAGCGCAATTAGTTTGCATGAAACAAACGTGCGGCTCATTTACACAGAGAAAGCGAGAGGGAGAGTGGGAAAGCGGGAAGTGGGCTTGGGTAAGAATATGCGGTTAGGGCTCAAGCGAATGTGTGTGTGTGTGTGCCTCTGGGGTGGAGGCAACACCAAAAGTAGCATGTTAATTGAATTAAGTTTGTGTGTCCGAGCATTTGATAAACCGACGTTGATTTCCTGTGTCTTAGTCACAAGAGAACGCCGACGACGCCGACGATAATAAGGATGCAGTCGCTGCCCACACGACAAGACATCATCTTAATTACAACACTGATACCCTAACACCCTCCCTCTCTCTCATTCTTTATCTTTGTAGATATGTACAGCACGCACACCTCCTCGAGCTACTCGCCAAGCATCTCGGATGGCACACTGACACCCAACTCGGTACAGCAGCCAAAGTCCGAGGAACTGCACACAGAAGAGTCGAAGGCAAATGGTGAAGGTACTGCTATGGAGCAACAGGAGCTGCCCAAGCCAAAGCGACCCGCTCATTTGCATCATCACCATCATCATTATCATCATCAGCAGGCGCTGAAAATTGCCAACAAGCTGCGCAAAATCAATAAGGAAGCTAAGTTGGCTGCAGCCGCCGGAGCCGGAGCAGGAGCAGGACATGGCGGTGCTGGAACCGGAGCAGCCGCCAACAAGTTCGATAAGTTGACAGGCGAAAGCATTAAAAGTCGCGGCGACGGCTCCTATCAGTGTCAGTTCTGTGATAAATCATTTCCACGTCTCGGCTACTTGAAGCATCACGTGCAGGTGAGTTTCCTAACCCCTTTGCTATGGAGTATGAGGTCCTTTGGGTGTAAAGGGTGGGGTAAATTACTCGACTTGACATTGTTTAAGGCGCTTATGTCTAAGAGCGTTGGGTGGTTGCTTGGCTTGTGGAGGTGGGGTTGGGACCAACGAAATGTTTGGTGTCAGTTTTAAGGCATCCTTGAGTCGAAAACCACCAAAATGACAGGCGAAGGAAAACACAACTTGGTAATTGCTATCGATTGTTAGGTTTAAAATTAAAGTGGGTCACGAGATAGCAATAGATTGACAAGTAGAATCTAGAGCAAATACGTAAATGTGTTGCTAGAAGCTTAAAAGCTAAAAGCTGATTATGTTTAGGAATATTTATGATTAAAGCTTGAAAAGATGCCTCTTGCAACAGTTTATCTCTTAGTCTAACCCTAAGTCTCTTCCTACAACCCAAATTTGTTCCTTGAGTTACAAAAATAAAAGAGATTGGAATATTAGATGCATATCTTTTTCGACATTCTTAGGCGTCGGCAAAAGCGACTCACAAAGCTAAAACTTTCGGTAGCATTTCGAAAAAAGAACATACAAAAACACGTAACACTCGATGTTCACCCACTTGAACGCATGTCTCATCCTCCGTCCGTTGTTGTTGGTACGCCCATGACATCAGCAACTTGTTAACCCAATTGCAACTGTGTTTAGGACTACTGCAGATCGCTTATCGCCAGGTTCGAGAGAGAGCGGGGATTCTAACATGTTGCGCTACGCTTTGATCCTAGGCGGGGATATTTGCACGTTCCTTGCGACGACAGGAGGGCAGCGGGTTTGAGCATTCGGATATATATGATGATATGGTGATGATGTTGATGATTGGCGCGACAGTTTAAAAAACCATAACCAACACGAGAATTCTCAACTCGGCTCATATTGTGCAATAAGCCAACTCTCGAGCATACAAATGGGCTAATTTTTGTTTGTTTTACGCGCAACACTTCAAAGCGTTTAACAGCAAGCGCGACCGACCGCCAAAGAACCCAAAAAGCAAACCGGTTGCGGGTGTGTGTAGATCCCCTCAAACCCACCTGACCCACCGTACTTACTACACCCTCTCTCTTTCTGGCGTTTACGTTGCGCATTTAGATGAATTTTTGTCCACAAGCCAAACGAAACACCTACATACTTTATAGTACCCCTACCGCCTACCTTCTCCGCGTATGCAGATTCAGTTAAAGAGTCAGACGAACTGAGCATGCTCTTTACAATCTTCCGATCACTGGGTACGACATCGCTATCGATATAGGTAAAGCGAAAGTTGTAGCAATAAACAGATCCAGAGTTAATTCTTAATCGGACTTTGAAAAGTCGAAAACGTCACATACTTAACATCGTAATCAAAGTACCCGCTTTGATAGTGTACCAAAAGGAATTGAGATTTAGTCAACGACTGCAGTTGAGCAATAAATTCAAGACAGGAATCGCACTGTCTGAATGAGTTGACGACAAGACAACATGACGACTTCTAAGAATTTCAAATAGGTTAGTCAGCCTCAGAGGAGCTCTTGGCTGAGATTATCATAATAATTCAGATTGCAACCGAAACACTTGTTGAACTCTCTCTCTCCCTTCTCTTTTAGAGCCATGCCGAACATTTGCCTTTCAAGTGCGAATATTGCGCCAAGCTATTCAAGCATAAGCGCTCCCGAGATCGTCATAAGAAACTCCATACAAACGAGAGGAACTACAAGTGTCCGCATTGCGAGGCTGCTTTCTCAAGAAGGTAAGTTGCAAACATGAAGAATAGATTAAGCCACAGATGTAGCGCCTCGCCCCTATCGAATCCCTATCTTAAACCCTATATTTTCTCGCCCCAATCCAACCCTTTAGCGATCATTTAAAGATCCATATGAAGACGCACGATATACAGAAACCGTTTCAGTGCAGCATGTGCAATCGTGGCTACAATACAGCTGCCGCTTTAACCTCCCACATGCAGAAGCACAAGAAGAATGCTGCAATCCTGGCAGCTGGCGGTAATCCCAATGCACTCAATTATAGTCCACGTTCCACGGGCTCTGCCTCGATCTCGAGCAATGGTAGTCTACACAAGCGTCGCTATGCCTTGGCACTCGCCTCCGATAGCAGTCCAAGTCGTCTGGAGTTTCCCAAGCGAGCACGTGGCGGTGCAGTACCAACCACGCCCACACCAACGCCCCTGCTTAGATGCAGTTACTGCAGTCCCAAGCTCATGGAATTCAGCAGTCTGGAGCAACTGAATGCACATCTTCAAGCGGCACACGAACAACAGCAGCAACTGGGCGCCAGAAGCGCCACAACTATGGCCAACAACACGCAAGTGGAGCAAGTGGAGCCTTCCACTAACGGTTTTCAACTCAATTGCGAATATTGCACAATGAAATTTCTCAATATTGCCGCACTCTTTCAACACATGCGAACGACCCATTTGGATCGTTTAAGTAGTCCCAATTCGTACTATGAACACTTCAATCGTCTGGCAACCGCAGGCACATTTAGTCCTCGTTTGGAGTTGCCCAAGATCAAGCAGGATCTGGCAAGTCCACTGGCAGAAGAACTACCAACGGATTTGAGCAGCAATAAGCGAAGAACTTTGACACCACCAGCGCCACCTGGCGTCTTCTTTTGCAATCAATGCAATGCCGGCTTGCCAGACTTTGAAAGCTTTCGCAATCATCTCAAAACACACATTGCGGAGGGCATGCAGCTGATCTGTCCCCACTGCGGCTTGAGTCTACCGGAACAAAGCGAATTCGAACGTCATGTGGTGGCGCATTTTTTAATCAGCGGCTCCGAGTTCAACTGTGGCGCCAGCTGTGGCAAATCCTTTGCCAAGTCGGAGGAACTGCAACAGCATTTAATCAGTGAACATGTTCAGACACTGCTTAAGTGTTCCATCTGCTCGGAGCTGTGTGAGAATCGGATGTCCATGCAGCTGCACCTGGCCTGTGCCCATAGTCAGGAGTCGAAGTTGCTGCGATGCAGTGCGTGCTTGGAACTGTTTCGCAATGATACAGATTTCCATGTGCATGTGAAGACGCGACATCAACTGGTTGGAGGCAGTGCTCCTGCTGGACCGCCCAATGCTCCACCCGCGAATCCCTTGCAGTGCATGTTTTGTCGCGCCGTTTGTGCTTCGGAGCTGGAAATGCATTTCCATTTGGCGGCACATGCCCGACAATTCCGTTGTCCCAGTTGCCCGGAGACGTTCCATGTGGAGTTCCTGCTCGATCGTCATATGCAGAGTCAGCACGGCGGTGTCAAGGATAAGCCGCAGGAGCAGGCCACCAATCCCATGGGCAGTCTGTATGTGAATGCTTTGCTGCCTCCTCTGGCGGCTGCCGCTGCAGCTGCTGCTGCTGCCACCAATAATAACAGTAATCTGCATATCGATTACAATGTGGCATTCAAAGGACTCTTTGGTGGAGGCAACTCCACGCCCAACAATGCAGCGGCAGCGAACAAGTTCTACAGTCCATTGCAGGTAAGAATCGTTTAAGCATTTCACAATTATCGATATATATCGATTATATTTTAGACCTGTTTATACACTTAAAAGTAAAAAGGGTATAATGGTTTTGTGCAAAAGTATGTAACAGGCAGAAGGAAGCATCTCCGACCCCATAAAGTATATATATTCTTGATCAGCATCAACAGCCGAGTCGATATAGCCATGTCGGTCTGTCCGTCTGTCCATCCGTCCGTCCGTCTGTCCGTCCGTATGTATGAACGCGTCGATCTCAGAGTCTAAAAGAGCTAGAGACTCCAGAGTTGGTACATAGCCTCGCCTAGTCCCCGCGCAGTACAATTTTGTTTCAATTTTTCGATAACTATTCCCGTTTCCGATATACACATGTGATCGATAACAACAAAATCTTGAATTTGGAAAACTTTTTGAAGCAGTTTGAAAGATTAGACTAAATAAATCGGTTGAGAAACACTGGAAATATGGAGTGTTGAAGTTAAGAAGGTATGCACTATACGCGTATACATACACACACTCACATATACTTGCAAGCACTGACTGTATGCGAAAAGTATAGGGTTAAGGGTATAGTCTAGTCGGGATATCTCGACTAGAGCCTTCTTACTTGTTTATGGAAAGTTACTTATTTGAGATAATATATAGGGTAGTGACTCGAAACTACAACAGTACTAATCCTTATAAACTCCCTATCCCAATCCCTATCTATTGCCAGGTCGATACCAGTGCTTTGAAGCCACAAACAACCCCACATCCCGCACTCATGTACGGTCTTAGTCAACGGTACTTGATGGAGATGTATGCAGCAAAGGCAACTTCACCAGCAGCCAGTGCACCCGAACTACCGGCACAGGCAACCCAAGCGGCAAATGCAACGGCCTCCAGCACCGGAAGCAGTTACAGCTGCGGCATGTGTGAGCGACAGGATTTGCGTAGTGAGGCAGAGCTCCATTCACATCGGAAACTGGCGCATAATCTCAAGACGGGAGTCAGTTTGAGATGTGCCTACTGCTCGGGCAACTATAAGTCTCGTGCGGAGCTGGAACAGCACATGAAGAGCTGTCACAATTCCAGTGGGAAACACAAGTGTCTCATCTGCGATGAGATCTTTCCATCGCCAGCCATACTGGCCGAGCATAAGCTGCAGCATTCCAAGGTGGGTCAGTCGGGTAAATGTGCCCATTGTGGCCAGCAGTTGGAGCATGTCGCTGCATTCCGTGCACATCTCGGAGAGCATGGTAATGATGGTAATTTGCCCATGGCATGCATATGCTGCCGTCAGACTTTACACTCCGAGTTTGAGCTAAGCTTGCATGCCAAGTTCCACACAAAATCGCCAAACTGTGGTAGCCTCCAGGAGCCTGTGTGTGCTCTTTGCTTGGAGCCCTTGCCGGAAGCGGGAGAAACTGCCAAGTTGTGCGACAAGTGCTGTCGCAAACATAATCTCAATGGTAAGCGAAGTAAGGAAGCAGCTCCAGTGGTAGCTCCCCAACAAGCGTCAGCAACCACAGTTGGTTATGTGGAGAATCGTTGTAATCTGTGCAAGCTCATATTGCCACATGCTCAAAAGCTGCAGGAACACCTGGTGGAACATACGTTTGCCGGTACCGAACAGCGAGGTTTCAATTGCTACATTTGCTCAGCGGTATTCACGGCTCCCGGCGGTCTCCTCGCTCACATTGCGGAGCATGGTGCCCGGCCTTACGATTGTAACTTGTGCCCCGAGAAGTTTTTCTTCCGTGCCGAACTCGAGCATCATCAGCGTGCCCATGAACTACGTCAAATACCAGCAGCACCCAATCCACCTCCTGCGGTACGTCCAACACCCAAACAGGAGCATCACAGCTCCTCGGCCAGTTCACCCATTCTCAGTCCCAGTCATGTTAAGCAGGAGCTCTATGAATCAGAAACTGCCACCTCACCGCAACTGCAAGATGATGAGTCCCCTGTCCAGGACGAGGAGGAGTACATTGAGGTCGAGCAGGTTCCGCATGAAACCCGCTCCAATGAACTGCTGTCCGGCGGACAGACCGAACGCTCCAGCAGCAGTGCCTGAGCAAGATTCTCAACTGCTGCTTCGTTCAAGTATTAAGCAATCTAACTATTAACCACAACTATTTATCTGAATCTTAAAACGTCTAGCGTCCTTGAGGTTAAGGAAGTAACATGAACTAGTAGAAAATATTCAAGGTATTGCTGCTTAAAACCTTTGCTGAATTAGTTGATGTGCACAGTATATAATATATATGTATTTAAGACTTTTCCAATTCACTTTAGTTTTATAGCAAATGTTTTCAATATCTGTCTGTAAAAATCCATTTTGGTTTGCTATCATTCTGTCCCAGTTCTTTATATGTTAATGGAACAGCTTAGGTTTAAAGATATGCATAATCAAATTTCTCCATTATATACCATTATTATAATATAACTATGCCTAGTAAATAGCTAACTTATAACATCAAAATTATAAAAAAAATATTTAAAATAATATTAATGTAGTTTTCTTAACAAAAAAAATTATAATAATTTGTGTGTGATAGTTTTCAAAGATAAATCCAATGAATTTTTCTATATCTATGATAAACTAGTTTGTATATTATGCTAATAAAAAAATAATAATGTAACAATGTTTAGTTTATGTTATAGTTAAAGGCGCAATGCGTTCCCTTTCAGTATTTATAAACATTTTATTATTTCCTATATTGTAACCTTACAATTATGATCTATGTCTTACATAAGCACCAAGCATTTTTAATGTGTAGCATTTAAAATATATATAAAAAAAAAAAACACAAAACTACAACAAAATATTTAGAGTAAATAAAAGAAAAACACAAGTTTAAACCAAAAAACAAAACATCGCGTAATTTCTTTTATGTGTTTACTTAGAAGTTTCGCCTGTAAATCTGATAAGATTCTTTTTATGGAAGCTGACGACATGCGACAGCGTCAGGCGCTTCCACAATTTTTATGGCGAATATTCTTTTATACCCTACAACGGATGGTCGTTCGAAGGGTGTTGTACTTTCAAGGAACTTTGGATAAACATCGAATGGAACGAAAAGCTGTTTAAGTCTTTAAGTGCCTTTGGATTAGTTTAATCATTGTTGCCAACATTTTGTTCTAGATCTAAGGTTTCCTTCATATACATAACTAGATGGAGGTCTGAAGGTAGATTTGGAGCTTTGATGTCCTTAAAAATTTAACAAATCAAGCTTTATGAACTTTTGGTTTTTATGTGTATACTTTTTTTGGATGGAAAAATTGAAATTTTTTTGCTTTAAAAGTATATTTCTTTTTATATAAGGATAAATTTTTAGGTGGAAACAACTTCATGGGAGAAGAAAGTATGTCGAAGAATATTTCTTTTCCGTATAAGAAATATTTCTCAATGAAATTAACTTCTTTAGTGAGAATATCAAAACTTTCTACGGAAGTATGCAAAGGAATAGTCTTCGCTACATTTGAAGAGATATTTCTTTAGAGTTAGAATCTAATCTTTCCATAGTAACCCAATTTTCTGTCTCCTTAAGACATATTTGTTTTATTAAAGTTACTTTTTGATTGCTGTCTTATTTCAGGAACCACTTAAGCTAGACTTCTGAAACTTGGTATGAGGCTACTGGCAAACTAAATTAGTTGAGATCAAACATTTCCCAAACAGGGTAACTGCTAGTCGAGCCAGATCTCTTAAGCGTTTGCTGTCGTAATGCTTTGTGGTTGGTTTTCGGCGACCGCGACACGTAACGACCATAAAAAAGGTGCGCGCGAGGGTAACTCGTTTTTGGGATTTGTTTTGTACTTGAGTTGGTTTATTCGTATGTTTTATGTCGAGGCGACACAACAAATTGGCGCTGCTGCTTTTGGGGTGATGCCTATCTTGAAGACCGGTGGCAATTATGCACTGGGCTTGAACAAACAAAGATAAGAAAGAAAAAAAAGCTGAGTGTGTTTTGAGACTGGTTCCTAGAATGCAATGCTGAAGTTTTGCTAATCCTCCGACGAGCACCTCCTGGTCTTCTAAGAAGCAATTGCAAATAAATAGCATTTAATAAATTGTCAACTCGAAAGAGATGGAGCTAGAAAAGGGGAGAAAAGAAGTGGCCAATGCACCTGTGCCTCGATGTGTCGTCGGTTTAGTTGTGACAATCGGCAATTGGCAATCGGTCGGCAATCATCACAAATCAATAAAAAATGTTTATTATCAGCAATTGGTTCACAAAAGTATATAGCGTAAAACGCTTAAACACCGGCAGTAGTTAATTAGCGCCATGCCCGGAATGCCAACGCGTCCGAACGAACCGAAGCTGGTAAACTGGAAATCCTGCGACAGACACAAACAACATATTGAAAGCTTAACAAACCAAACAAACACAACAAACTCCAACTCCAAGCTTCATTGATCGTTTTCGCTGCCGCCCAGACCGCCAGGCGCGTTTTCTTCAACAACTTCAACTCCTCGCACTCCCTGATCTCCCTGCTCTCTCGGTCAGTTTCTGGGAATTGTCTTAGTTTTTGTGCCGCCGTTGAAAACGTCACCAATATGTCCGTACCTGTTGGATCTAAATCAAAACCCACCTCCGGAGTATCACGCATCGATTCGCGTCGATTTATTTTCTTTGGTATGTCTGGCATTTGACGGGTTTTTTACTCTATGCAATTACAGTGCAACAAAAGGTAGTTTTATGGGGAAATAAAAGATGGAATCGTGAAGAATTGGTCAAAAGAAAGGCGAAGGAATACGTTGAAAGGAAAAGTTGGGTACCTTCATATATCACATAGATCTCGAGGAACTTAAACCATTTAAAAAATAAATATAAAATAAATATAAAATATTATAAAATAAATATCTCTTAAGAAGGCAGAAAATTGGTTGACTATGGAAAGATCAGATTCTAACTCTAAAGAAATATATCTTGTAATGTAGCGAAGACTATTCCTTTGCATACTTCTGAAGAAAAGTTTTGATATTATCACTATTACTTTCATGGAAAAGAAATATTCTTCGACATACTTTCCTCTCTTATGAAGTTGATTCCACCAATAAATTTATCCTTATATGAAAAGAAAGTTACTTTTCAAGCAAAAAGGCCGAGGTGACTTAAAAACTAAAATTTTTTAATCTACAAAATGTATATGCATATAAAACAAAAGTTCTTAAAGCTTGATTTGTTAAATCTTTAAAGACATCAAAGCTCCAAATCGACTTTCAGTCCTCCACCTAGATATCCACCTTAGATCCAGAACAAAAGTTGGCAACAATGATTAAAAACTAACTTCCAAATATTTCAGATTTCAGTTGTTTTGGTGTTTTGATTTCGTTTCTTTTTTGTCATCTTTGGCACCACTGTGCGGCGTTTGAAAGTCTGCCTAGTTGCAGTTGCAGTTGCAATGCCATTCCTCGAGCAAGTGGAGCACAACTGCAGTCAAAGTCTCAGTTTGAGTCTCAGTCTCCAGCTCAGCATCAGCTGCATGTTTTGACGTCTCTTTGGCTGTTTGGCTGTTTGGCGACGCATTAGCAGCAGCTAACTAACTGCTCCTTGTTGTTGTGCCTCCCTGCTCTCCACTAGAGTTAAGTGTTGGCCTTCGCTTGACATGCCTAAAACCCCGCCGCCTTTCCTGCCCACCCTCCCCTGCGAGTGCAAGTCTAGCTAGCAAGCCATAAGATTTTTGCTTGAGTTGTTGGAGTTGGCTCAAAGCGCGCGTAAGTTTGACAAATGAAGAAGCGAGCTCTAAGACATATTTGGCCAGCTGATGATGATGGCCAAAAAGGCCACAACAACACAACAACACCTAAACCAAAACAAAAACCAGCGCCTCATAATGGATACAAATGATGATAAAGCTGATTGAATGGGAGATCCAGCACTGAAATATGTTGGTGATAGCTTGGTGTGGGTTGGTAACGAAGTGCCTGGCGAAATGTTTTCACATGCCTTATTAAACCAAGAGAAAGAAGAGTGAAATATGCTTTCGGTTTTGTTATTGCGTATGCCCTGTAAACTCTAAGAATGTGGCATAATGGTGTTAGGGTTACTTTGTAACAGTCAAAAATTAGATTTTATGATTATAGAGGGTTTTTTCTAAGAGTATTCTCCCAACTTTCTCATTGTACTAAGAGATCAGAAAAGTTAGAGGCAGCAAATTTTGGTTGGTGGGTTTCCTTTAAGGTATTTTTTCCAACAGTAAAGTTTAGGAAACGTTTTTACCACTAAATTTTAGATTTTCTTAATGTTTTTACATCTTTAAAGTTTTCAAAAGGCGATTTTTCCCAAGTACTAAGAGATCACAAAACCTACAGACAGCAAATGGGTTACCTTTAAGGTATTATTCCCAACATTAAAGTTTAGGAAATCCGATAAAACTCTTAATATATCAAGAAAGAAAGTTATACAACAAACTTATAATATATTATTATTATAAAGCAACTTAAATAAAATTTTCCTTAGGATACTAGACTAAATATAACACTAAGTACCTTATGTCTTACCTTGTAGATCTTTGTAAATATGTATATAAGGAACCCAAACATATAAAGAAATGCTTCACAAACTTCAGATCTTCAACTTACAGGAAAACTTCTAGTCGTAGCTAGTTCCTTGATTGTTTTCCTCCTTAGTTCTTGGATATTTTCGCAAGGGTAGCGAATAACCCCAACACTCCCACGAACACACGCGAACGACACTCACTCCCCTCTCCCTCCTCTCATCTCACTCCCCTAACTCCACACACAAAACACCGTTGAAATGTTTCCTTCCGGTCGCAAGAGAATGACAGCAACAACGGAACAGGGTCAAAAAGGAGGAATTTCGCAAACACACACACACA
This sequence comes from Scaptomyza reducta, assembly GCA_035044485.1. Lineage (NCBI taxonomy): Eukaryota > Metazoa > Arthropoda > Insecta > Diptera > Drosophilidae > Scaptomyza > Scaptomyza reducta. The sequence continues at coordinate 123,332 of JAWNNV010000457.1, forward strand.
CACACACACACACACAAATACACAGCGAGTGAATGTGTGCCAAACATGCGAAGTTGAAATTGTTACTCCTTAAACTCCCCCAGAACTAGCAACAACAACGAAAAAAAAACCTACTACATAATATTCATTACCGGCTTATTAACGTGATTTACCGATGGGGGTGATGATCATAATGATGAAGTGGATGTCCTGAAGGATGCTGTAAATGGCCTGGGAAACTGACTTTTAAAGCGCCATATAGCTATATCCGTTGTCAATAAAGCTACTGTTAATGATACCGTGCGAATTTTAGTGCTTTGTGATGGATGAGCCAGGAAATGTGTCAAGCTATATATATGGATATATATATATGGATATGGATAGCTGTCATATGCAAATCGAACACAGGAAACTCATAAAAAGACAACTAATGGATGAAGAGTTGGGGGGTAGATATTTTCTTGTGTCAATTAGCTGTCATTTCCTGTGCTCAATTGAGTTGATTTCTTCGTTGTTTAACGCCTTGCGGTCATTAAGTGACCCTTCGTTACATGTTCCCCCTTACTGACCCCCTTACAATGGCATGGCCTATTTCATTGTAGGCGCTAATTCAATTAATAATGATAATTTTTTTTTGTTTTTTAACTGGCACGCGTTATATTAATAAGCAGATGGTTAGATATCTCTTTGGCAGAGAGATCTCTAGATATAGTTGTGCTTAATTGCCAGCTAAGTAGTCGCAAAAGTAACCCACATCACTTAAAAGATACATAGATACTCAGATACTCAGATACACAGTTACTCGGTTGGAGTTACTCATTTACAGTTAACTGTTTCAGCCGCTTTTCATTGGCTGGCCAGGTACATAATAAACTGTATGGTGTTTATGTAAAAGATTCGTGCCAGCTATCGGCTACACATATGCAGGCATTCGTTTATGTATCTGTATCTGTATCTGTAAGTGGATAGGCGTGGCATGGGTGGCCCCAGATTCGCTTCGTTTCGCTTCGCTTTGGACAGAGAAAAGCAGGTCAGAACATAAAGAAAGAAAATTTCTATTTAATACTTATATTAAGTATATATTAAAGTAATTTAGTGGATGTAATAATCCTGGTATAAGGGAACGCATTGGTTTACTATGAAAAGTAATTTGCTATAAGAACAAGAGGAAGGAAAATACCAAATTGGGTTTATTATGAAACCTCACTTTAAAGAATAAGCTTACATAAAGCTGAAATCGCTTTCTTGCCTAGAAATCATCTTCGAAGCGTAGAACTCATCGGAAAATAAACTAGGTAAACCTTTTTGAACAATATTACTATTTTGAAAACTATGAAAAAAAGTTTGCTATAAGAAAGAAAAATACTAAATTGGGTTTATTATGAAACATTGCCTAGAAATCACATTCGAAACCAAGAAATCGTTGGAAAATAAACTAAGTTGAACTTTTTGAACAATATTACTATTTTGAAAACTATGAAAAAAAGTTTGCTATGAGAAAAAAAAATACTAAATTGGTTTTATTATGAAACTTCACTTTAAAGAAATCGTTTTCTTTCCTAGAAATTATAGTCGAAACTTAGAACTCATCGGAAAATAAGCTAGGTAAACCTTTTTGAACAATATTACTATTTTAAAAACTATGAAAAGTAGTTTGCTATAAGAGAGAAAAATACTAAATTGGGTTTATCATGAAACTTCACTTTAAAGAAATCACCTTCGAAACCTAGAACTCGTTGGAAAATAAACCTTTTTGAACTTTTTGGAGAATTTAGTTCAAAGTTTCAAAGTTTCTTGATTAATACAGAACATAAAACTTATAAATTATGAGAAAATATCCCCAAAATATTAGAAAAGATTTTGAATATTAAGATTTCCTTAATTCTCCTCAAATATTTCTTATTTGTTAGCATGACTTTTGTCAAAAGGAGCTTTGGATTTCTCATTCAGTTTGTCAAAAAGATGTTGTGAATGAAGCTCACATCCTTTCCCAGCATAGTTTGGTTCGCTTTCTCTCTACTGGCTGCTCTTGAAATTTGATCTTTTTGGTGTGATAAGGAACAAGGAATAAGAAGAAGGCTAAGGCGCAGGAGCAGCGCAAGGAAATGCTTTTCGGGCTCCTCATTGTCTTATTTAAAGGACCTTTTATGCTCGCTGTGGCTGTGCTTGTACGTTTCTCTTATCAAGGCGAATAAACTTGGGTCTCAAAATCATTCCATCGCCCTCTCGCGCTCGCTTTTCCTTACTCTCTCTCTCTCTCTCTCTGTCTCTTTGGTAATACAATACTTTAGCTGGATGTGCAGCTCCTTTTTAATTTTTCGCGAGAATTAAAGGCGGAGGTGCCGGGAACCATGATCCTTGCGCTATCCTTGCGTCAGCAACTTTATAAATTGCGCATAACAAACAAACCGCCCGCAAATCCCAAATAAAGAGATTCCCCGTCGAGTCCTTTTCTTGGTTTTGGTGCTGCATTATAATACTGAATGGCAATCAATCAATTGCGCGATCCATTTAATCATATCGATTTACATAACGCAATTGCGGCACGTTCGAATCTAAGCAAAGGAATTCAATTGATTGTAAGGCGAGGAGTAAGGGGAGAAGTAAGGGGGAAGTAAGGGGAGAAGTAAGGGGGAAGTAAGGGAAGAAGTAAGGGCAGAAGTAAGGGGAGAAGTAAGGGGAGAAGTAAGGGGAGAAGTAAGGGGAGAAGTAAGGGGAGAAGTAAGTGGAGAAGTAAGGGGAGAAGTAAGGGGAGAAGTAAGGGAGAAGTAAGGGGAGGAGTAAGGGGGAAGTAAGGGGAGAAGTAAGGGGGAAGTAAGGGGGAAGTAAGGGGAAGGATACTTGAGATCGTGTCTAGATTAATTGGTGTGGTAATTTCACAGTTATTATATTGATGTAAATATTATGAGAAAGGAAAACCAGATGGAAAAGGCTAGGAGAAGTTGGTGATGATTCGATAGGTGATGATTCAGTAGGTTATAATTCATTCGATAGAATCACGAAAATTAATCAGGCAACATATAAATTCAATTGAGAAATCCTTTAAAATAAAATTATAAAACTGGGATCATTGGGAAAACCAGAAACACACTTTGTTTAAAGGAACTTCTTCTATAAAATGAAGAGAAACACTTTGGTTAAAGGATCTTCTATCAAATCAAAAGAAACCCTTGAAAATGCGATTAAAATGCTGGGAACAATTATGAAAACTATGAAAGCACTTTGGTTGAAGGAACTTCTTCTATAAAATCTATGAAAACACTTTGATCAAAAGAACTTCTTCTATAAAATCAAGACAAACCCTTTAAAATAAGATTATAATGCTTGGAAAAATAGGGAAAACTATGAAAACACTTTGGTTAAAGGATCTTCCAGATAAACCCGTTAAAATGCGATTATAATTCTCAAAAAAAATGAGGAAAACTAAGAAAACACTTTGTTTAAAGGAACTTCTTCTAAAAAATCAAGAGAAACACTTTGGTTAAAGGATCTTCTATCAAATCAAAAGAAACCCTTGAAAATGCGATTATAATGCTGGGAACAATTAAAAAAAACTATGAAAACACTTTGGTTAAAGGAACTTCTTCTAAAAAGTCAAGAGAAAGTTCTTTAATTAAGATTATTAGACGATACACAAGCTAGGAATATTATAATTACATCGTAAGAGGCAAATATAGCCCAATATATAAGACTATGCGAACTAACTTATTAACAAAGTTACAATGATGAAATTTATCTGGGATCATTGGGAAAACTAGGAAAACACTTTTGTTAAAGGAATTTCTTCTAAAAAATCAAGAGAAAAACTTAGGTTAAAGGATCTTCTATCAAATCAAAAGAAACCCTGGAAAATGCTGGGAACAATTATGAAAACTATGAAAACACTTTGGTTAAAGGAACTTCTTCTATAAAATCAAGACAAACCCTTTAAAATAAGATTATAATGCTTGGAAAAGTAGGGAAAACTATGAAAACACTTTGGTTAAAGGATCTTCAAGATAAACCCGTTAGTATGCGATTATAATTCTCGGAAAAATGAGGAAAACTAGGAAAACACTTTGGTTAAAGGAACTTCTAAAAAATCAAGAGAAAAACTTTGGTTAAAGGATCTTCTATCAAATCAAAAGAAACCCTGGAAAATGCTGGGAACAATTATGAAAACTATGAAAACACTTTGGTTAAAGGAACTTCTTCTATAGAATCTATGAAAATACTTTTGTTAAAGGAACTTCTTCTATAAAATCAAGACAAACCCTTTAAAATAAGATTATAATGCTTGAAAAAGTAGGGAAAACTATGAAAACACTTTGGTTAAAGGATCTTCAAGATAAACCCGTTAGTATGCGATTATAATTCTCGGAAAAATGAGGAAAACTACACTTTGGGTAAAGGAACTTCTTCTAAAAAATAAAGAGAAACACTTTGGTTAAAGGATCTTCTATTAATTATTAATTAATTAAGATTATTATACGATACACAAGCTAGGAATATTATAATTGTATCGTAAGTGGCCAAAAAGAACCAAATATAGCCCAATTGGTAAAATTTTGTTCATACCAGACTATGCGAACTAACTTATTAACAAAGTTATAATGATGAAATTTCTCTGGGATCATTGGGAAAACTAGGAAAACACTTTTGTTAAATGAACTTCTTCTAAAAAATAAAGAGAAACACTTTGGTTAAAGGATCTTCTATTAATTATTAATTAATTAAGATTATTATACCATACACAAGCTAGGAATATTATAATTGTATCGTAAGAGGCAAATATAGCCCAATTGGTAATATTTTGTTTTTACCAGACTATGCGAACTAACTTATTAACAAAGTTACAATGATGAAACTTCTTCAAATGCATTTGAAGGTATTTCGAAAGTAATCAAGAACTTTTAGCTAGTTGCCAAACCAAAGATTCTTTAGGACAAAGTCAAGCCGGGAGTCAATGGACCCCATAAAGCACATACGTTTCGTACTTAACACCGAATAAAAGATGCTCCACGGCGTAAACGTTTCGCCGGAAACTACCACAAACCTTCATTAAATTTTGAGCAAGAATTTTGTGTTAACTTGTTCTACACTTTACCTTTTTATGACACACACATACACACACACACACACACACACACACCACACAAAGTTTCACAATTGCGCTGCCTTTTGGGGTCTCCAAGAGATGATATGTTTGCTGGCCCTGGCGCTGTTGTCCAGAGATCCAAGAGAGCTCGAGTGCCTCATTTTTTTGACCTCTTGGTGAGTACGTGCCTCCCGCTTGGCCTCAGAGTGTGACAAACTGGTTGACTTTGTTGTTGTTGTTGTTGTTGTTGCTTTTATGACTTAATGCCGCGCACGCCACGCAATTTCAATTACACACACACACACACACACAAGACCCCAAAAACGAAGCCTAGTTAAAGTCGCTCTTACGACAAGTTACAACTATATATATATATATATATAACTCGACACTTTCATTATGCTGATGTTTCGGTGTAGCTGTTAAATTGTTTGCACGCCGCCCTAAAACCCGCTAGAAAAAACAAGTAAGAAGGCTCTAGTCGATAAATCCCGACTAGACTATACCCTTATCCCTATACTTAACGCTTGAGTAAACTTCAATGTTCCATATCTTCGATGTTTCTCAATCGATTTCAAAAAATCTTTCACATATTGTCATTGTTTAGTCTAATCTTTGAAACTGCTTCATAAAGTTTTTAAAAATCAAGATTTTGTTGTTATCGATCACATGTGTATATCGGAAACGGGAAGAGTTATCGAAAATTTAAAACAAACTTGTACTGCGCGGGGACTAGGCGAGGCTATGTACCAAGTCTGGAGTCTCTAGCTCTTATAGTCTCTGAGATCGACTCGGCTGTTGATGCTGATCAAGAATATATATACTTTATGGGGTCGGAGATGCTTCCTTCTGCCTGTTACATACTTTTGCACAAAACCATTATACCCTTTTTACCCATTTTCAATGGGTTAAGGGTATAAAAAAAAGCCAGGTGCCAAAGCGGCGGCGAAGAAGAAGAAGAAGCAAAGCTGAACAGCTTGTAACTGGACTATGAGGATGGCCTCCAGGTTAAACGGGCTAACCTAGGCACGTGTCTGAGTTTATGATTTCGCTTACGTAACACACTGTAACGGGGCGGGTAAAAGGGGTGTATTGGGTACTTTTTAAGAAAAATATAAAAATAAAATAATAATAATATAAAAATAAAATATAAATATAAAAAAATATATTTAATAAAATATAATAAATCAGACGACTTAAACGTGAACAAATTTTAAAATTTAAAAATTTTTAAAAATCGGTCTACCTTTAATAAAGTTATGAACCTGTTTATACGCTTTAAGGGGCCAAATTACAAAATGGCCGAACCCCCGCTCCCGCCCGCACACAACCATAAAACCCATAGTCAAAAGAGCTCACTTGTTGTTTTTGGAATTGCATGCATTATTTATGCTTAGCCGAGGCTTACTTTGAATTTAATCAAGTGCAATGCAAAATACAACAAAAAAAAGCGCAACGCAAAGCAAGTGCAAGAAAATTAAATGCATTTTTAATATTCCAATAAGAAAAATTTCGAAAGTAGAGCAGAATTTGTACAGGTTTACATATAACATTGAAGCAAATTGCATACATACCTTCAATTGGCAGAGCTTAACACAAAGCACAAGTGCACTTAACAATTAATTTAACACGAGCACATAACACTTATTGCACTTTATTGATGCTTATTTAAACATTAAACACATTGCAAATTGGCGCCAAAATAAAACTAAAACAGCTGTTTGTTGGCATCACCGGTGTGGCCATATATCTAATATAATACATATCGATATATTTTTACAGTGCTCTTTGCTGCGTTAACAGCTCTTTCAAAATTAACAGCATTACTTGAGCATTAACATATGTAATAAATTAATTGTTCTTGCTGTTTATTTCAACAAAAAAACTCAATAACGTTACAGAAGTTGAATGAATATTCAATTAGGCTTACGTACAACTGCATTTTCACTGTTATTGGCTTGTTATTTGCGGACAATCTCTTTAAATCGCCATGACAGTGAGCTAACATACTCAAATGGCCGGTCTGGTGGCTAACCTTTGTTGGAAAGCGTGAAGTTGGCTGCGCATTGTTTTGCATTTTTACATACACACACACACACGCAATCGGGAAGTTCGATAATCGAACTCTGCTCATTCTAAAAATTCTCATTGAACGGAACGGACGCTAAAATGCTGAACTAAGCTAGTTGTGGGTGTTTTATTAGTGATTTTGTACGCGCCCGCGCCGCTGAAGCCCCAAAACGCAAAAGAGGACGAACGAGGAAGTGTCACGCACAACAAAATCAAAAGAAAACAACAACATAACGCAATAGTTGTGAATTATAAAATCTGTTATACCGTTAAATAGTAAATACAAAACACACATACACACAATCCAAATCAAAAAACAATAATCGTGATGATCTCGTGCAAATGTTTAAATTTTAATGCCATATCGCTGCAGCGCCCCGCCAGCACCACTGCTTGTGGAGTGGGTGGCAATGGCAATAACAACAACAGCAGTAACGCCGGCGAAACTTCAGTGCCAGAGCTGCTCTCGCAGACGTTTTTGAAACAATATCCAAGAAGTTTTGCCTACTACTGCCTATTCGTGGATTTCTTCAAGAATGTAAGTAATATATATATAATATACAAAACACACATATAAATGCGTGTGTGTTCATATAATTTTCATTTGAAGCATTTTATCGCATTCTGTTTTATGCGCAGCGTAACCATTTTCCACGCAGCATAAGAAGAGCCCAGCAACAATGTTAGGGCCCAACCACACATACATACATATGCTGCTGTGTGTGTGTATGTATTATCGTTCTTTATGCTTTGTGTGCCGGCCAAACGTACTTTCTGCCTATTCTTGACAGACAAACATACGTACACAAGCACACACACACACACACGCACAGTTATGTATGCGATAGTGAAGATCGAGTGAGCTAGGAGCAGCAGCAGCAGCAGCAGCAGAAAAAAAATAGGGTCATTCATTCACATAGAAAAATAAAAAGAAACTGCGCCTTTTGTCGCTTGAGAAAAGTGAATTTTCCTCTTGCCTGTAGAGCAATTGGTATACTACATTCAGTTATTTGAGCATGTGTGTGTGTGTGTGTTTTTGATTTTGCCCTACACCTGTTTTTGTGTACTCCTTGGCGAAGACACCCTGTATACGTGTATACGTTATGTGCCTTCCCGTTTTATGTGTAATTATGTGTGTATGTGTGTGTGTGTACTGGGTCGTATGTTTTTATCGGCCTCTCTTTTGCCCATTTTGATTCTTTGTGTTGTTGTTGTTAACCGATCGCCTGATTTTTAGTTCTTCCGCTTTCCTTTAAGTTCGGGATGCAGAATATTTAAATTAATAACTTATGCGCTTTTACTTTTTATTTGACTGGAAATAGGGAATGCAATATTTGCATAATTATAACAGTTTTCTTTTTTCATAGAATAATTTCAAGCAGTGGAATTAAGTGAAGTCATCAGGAATTATTTTTCAGCGGTCAATTTTAATTTTTTTTTTGGTATAAAATTGATTTAAACGTTAGTTAAATGTCTAGACATCCACTTAATTCATTCGTATTCGTTTATAAACTGCATAAACCAGAACTATTAATTTTAGTATTAGTTAATCGCAAATCATTGCTGCTATTTTTTTATTTATTTTTTTTTAAGATTCTACTATTTCCCATTGCTCCTTATAGACAATGAGTAATTCTTACCTTAGCTCGATTATTTTGGCGATGACTTGACATAAAAAAAAGGCAACAAATGATCTATACAAGAGACGCGACACGCGTTGAAAAAAAAAAGCCAAAATAAACTTTTGTCTGTGTGTGTGTGTGTATCTGGCTCTGCCTCTGTGTCTCTGCGTGTGTCAATTTTTCAAGGTTAAATCAAACAACAGCTGTAGTCAGTGAGTTTTGTTTCTGTTTTGGGTCTTTTGTCTTTTGCGCGATTCCCTTTTGCCGGTTGCACGTGTCACAATTTGACAGTCATTGTTCAGTGGCATTCAAACTGTTAACAGAAGCGTAGCTTAATTAGAATTATGTGCACAAACGTTAAGTAGCTGTACACCCACACACACACACAACCACTTACATATGCTGGCCACACCCATTGCGCAAACAAATGCCGCAGGCACTTTTCCCTTACACATCCCCGCTCCTTTCGTCTTGTTTGTCTTGTGGGTGGATTGGTTTGCATTATGCGTCTATTTTGATGGAAATTGAATTGTTATGCATTATTATTATTATTGTTGCTGTATTTGTTTTGTTTTTGTTGCGGTCTACAGATCGTGCAATAGTTGTTGTCATACTCTGTATACTTTAACAGAGATGGGGTGTATTGGTATGTAACATAAATTTCTGCAATCACAGCTGTTTATAAAAGTTATGCCTTAACGATACAGTTTAAGAATCACTGAAACTCATGTTGTCTGTTAGTACACTGTTATTAACAGAGCATGTCACAGTCTGTAGATATCAACTGCAGCATATCTCTATTGGTGTTGTTGCGCTTTTTGCCTTTTACACCCACTTGAAAAGCGCTGAAGCGTACAGCAACAACGAGCGCTACAACAATAACAATCGCGCGAGCTTGGCAAATAGACCAAAAGTGTTATTCTGAATAATTCAAAGCATGGCAAAACAAAACAACACAAATAAAAACGAATAAAAAAAACAATAAAGGCAAGCAAAGCGCGTGTATTCAAATATATACATATCAGCACATAAGTTAGATATAACATATATATACTTACTATGTGTATATATATGTGTGCATATAAATATGTATTTGCTCTCTGTGTCTTTATATAGAGAGGCCGAAAACGGAACGCTTTTAGAATAAATTACGAAACTGACGACAAGCCACAAGAGAAGCCAAAATAAAAAATAATAAAAATACAAGGAAGGCAGCAGCCGAAAAAACAACAACAGCATCGGCAGTCAGAGCCGAAGAAGAAAGAAAAAAAAACTTGTTTATACATTTTTGTTGTATAAACAAGTTTGCCAGATTTCCAAACGCGCGACCGATGGCCACCTATAAGAGGCAGAGAGGAGTGGTGGGGGGAAGTAGTCGTATGTAGGGCAGGGTGTAGGACAGGGCAGGCTCCATCTCTTCTGTATACTTACGTCTCTCTCTCTCCCCACACAGTGCACTGCAGACAAAAGCAAAACAGTTGACAAGCAGCTTCTTTTAACTTCCTCCGCCCCCTTCCCCCTATTACTTCTCAACTGTTGATTCTCTTTACTCTTTTTTTCTGTTGATGCGTAGGCCTCTGCTTTGTTTTGAAGCTACGTTAACGTATGAATTTTTGCATAAGAAAAACAACAACAATTATTGTATAATAGATAAAAAATGCGGTCTGGTAGCGTTATAAAAAAATATTGTTTAGCTTTTAAATGGGCGAACCTTAAATAATGCGGGGAGCGTGTGTGAATTGCATTCATTCATTAGCCAGTCATATAATATTCATTGGGAAAACGTATTAAATCGTAACAAAGAGTATGCACAGTTTAGAAGCAACAGGAGGAAACTGGCTAACAGCAGTCTGTAAAACGTATAACAGCAAGCTTAGTAGCTGTAACAGAAAGGGAATGCTCTCACTTCTCACAGAGTACGTAATGAATGTCAAACTTTTTAAGCGCGACATATGCGAACACTTAAACTTACAACCAAACAGTATAAGTTTTATGTGACGTTGTTTTGTTATATAAGACATAGAGTTAGGGAATCCTGTATCGCAACATGAATGATTGCTGTCAAACTGTTCAAATAGCTGTCAATTTTAAGATTTACATACGTAAACACACCCACACGCAAAACACAACTCAAATCTGAAAGTATTTACATTTAATAAATGCTTAGAAGCGCAGAAAGAGCAATATTATTAACAGCTCTAAAGATAGATCGATGGCTGTCAAACTGTTTACGCAGCTGTCACTTGAGCAACCGGCGAGCGCAGCTTTACATCAATGCAAACACAAACACACAACACATACATGCATGCCTAACCCTTATCAACATTTTAGTTTTTGTCCAGTCCATCCAAGCCATTTAACTAAGAGAGCTAAAGCGTGCGCCCACATGGAACTCAAACAACATAGAAAAAAAAACTCACGCTACACTCGCTTTTTCTAGGTTATCAAACGGTAAAAAAAAAACGACAGCAGCAACAACTACAATGCGACATATGTATGCGCTAAGCACTGCTAGTGCTGCTGACGTCGCTGCCACTGTCGTTGTCGCGACGTGTCTGATAGTCGGTTGGTTGGTGTTTTAATTGATTTATTTATGATTAGGTTCATAATTAGTTTGTTTTGCAGCTCTTTACAAATTGTTGTTGCTATTGCTCTTATTTTTCTCTGCTGTTGTTTTTGTCGTCTGAATTTGCTCTGCTTTTAATTACTCGCCGCGCCGCACCTGCCTTCAGCGGCGAATTGAATTTCGCCTTCTCTCTGTACAAATTTTTATTTTTAATTAGCATCACAAAACGGCGTTTTATTAATAATGTAAGACAGATGTGTACAAACAAGTTTTAATTAAATACAATCAACAACAACAAAGATATTAATATTCAAATGATGTGCACAATTTGTATACATATGTATATTAAGATCGACTGACGAAAGTGAGAGAAACCATTTTGTGTCTAGTTAACAGTTATCAACCGCAAGAGCGAAACAGAGATAAAGACTATTATGAATGCAATAAAAAACATGCACTGCTGCTCTAAAAATAGGTATTATTAAATCTTAAGTAAGAAGTGCAGTCAGGCAGCACATAACAAAATAGTAAATGATTAACAGCAAAGGGAGTTGAAAACTTGTTGCTGTTATCTATACAGATTGCTGCAGCTGCGAAGCTCAGTGACTCTCAAAACGAGCAAATGTATAACAGTGACAGTGTCATCAAACTGTACGCTCAATGCACCCTAAACTGATTATCTCTTCAGAACCAAAATAAACATGTCAAACCCAAATGAATATTCAGTTATTATATAAAAATAACTACATACGCTGTATCAATAATATTTTATATTCTTCTGGTTTGTTTTAAGGGAAGTTAAACAACAACAAAACAACCCTTAAATTAGAAAACCGCAAGCTGCAGTTATCAAGGTCATTGTTTGATGGTCAAGGGGTAGTAGTCCCTTCGGCTGCTACTGTAACATAAACAGCGGCTTACGATGTGCTTCTGTTAACAAGCAAGCAGCGCGTGTGCTTAATTGAAAACCAATGTTAATCTTTAACAAATATAACCTTGAAGCTAACAGCACCTTAAGCGCACTTGGAGTGTTGACAGAGGGCGGGGTGTGAAATGACAATTACTGTGACTGTCCAATGTTGCCATAACGTTTAATGAGCGTTGAACGGACGCTGTTAAACTTTTAACCTCTTAATAACAGCACAGGCCTCGCCGCAGCCATTGACCACAAGAAGAGTACGCAACAGAGAGATAGATCGAGTGAGAGAGAGAGAGAGAGAGGGAGGGCAGATGCACTGCCGACAGTGTTGCCAATTTGAATGTAAACAAAACTATAAATTCACAATGTGGCGCGCGTTTTTGTGCTTTGACTAAAAATAAACTAGCAACAACAAAAACTTGTATAACCAAATCGAAAATGAAAACACCTTTTTGGCTCTTCGAAGATGTTTTCAAATATTTTCGACAGTACAGCGCGAACCGATTATAATTTGCGTGTGTATAAATTGTACGTGGGCCAAAGGGGTGGGTAGCGGCGTCCTTACACACACACGTTTAGGTTGCGTGATTTTTGTTAAGGGGTTGCCGCTAGTACCACCCCCCCTCTCTTTGCTCTGCTAACAATTATGCCTGCTCGCATAAATATTTACTTGAAAAAAAAAAATAACAATGGCCGCTGAATTTGTGTCAAATGTTCGGTCGAAAATTGTGTTTGCCTCAAATAAACATAAAAACAACACATACACTCACACACGCAGAAATAAATTGCACCTAGAATTACAAACATGCACACACACACACACACACATGCACATGCACATGCACATCAATATTTACATAAATGAGAGTGAAAAGTAAAATGGCGCAGCTGTTATACAGTAGCTGTATCAGCCGGACTAACAGCCGCTTAAGCTGCTACGTCACACAACAGCACCTTAACATAACAGCTGTTACAGAAAGGCTTGTCTCTCTTTTTGTATTGATACCATATTTAAAAGGGACGCTTAAGCACCTTAACATAACAGCTGTTACTGAAAGGCTTGTCTCTTTTATTTATTGATACTATATTTAAAAGGGGACGCTCCTTAAATCAAAACAATAATACAGCTATAAATAAACGCTTATCAAGTCTTTGAGTTAGCCACCGAAAAAAACAATCAACCAAATGTCAAAGCGATCCACGATAAAGACTCTACAAAAAAGATGATCTCATATTATAAACTAATAATTAACTGCTGCAGACAACGACGACGACGACGGTGCGAAAGCAAAGCTTGTTTGTATAACAAATTTGAGTTACACACGTGTGTGTGTGTGTGTGTGTGTGTAAAAGATACGGGCCTACCACACATTTTAGGCCCGGTCCGGACTCCGCGCTAAACAAACAACGCACGTCAAACGAATAAAAAATTGTTTGTCAAAGTTTTTAGATAACAGCAAACCCCCCGCCCGTCCCCCGCGCCGCACCACAAAACGAGGTTAGGCGAGACAAAAACAAAAAAACAAAAAAAATAATAAAGAAATAATAAAAAACCGGACCCGGTGGTGTCGCAGCGCGCCCGGTGTGTAAATATTGTTGCGCTTAATTTACTGTTATAAGCTTCGTTGTCTTCGTCTCTTCTATATACCATCATATATATATATATATATATATTTATATGAATCTATATATTGTACATGTATTTAATCATTTGTGAGGATCTTTTATAACACACGAGTAGCACGTTCTGGCCCTTTTATAATTAATAAATAAATAAGTGTGTACACACTTAGTCATAGATTAGTGTTGTTTGGCTTTTTGCGAGCTTATCAGATCTTTAAACTTGTTTTTTCAGACTAAACACACTCAGACTGCATTTTACTTTTTGATAACAATAAAAAAATCATTCAACTAAAGAGAGACAGACAGACAGAGAGAGAGAGAGAGAGAGAGAGTAAGAGGGAGAGAGCGTCAAAGAATGTCTGAAATTGTACTAATCAACACTTGGCAACACTTGTCGAGGATTATTATATGGTATGGCTTTGAAGATATGATAATATGACTTGACAACAATTAACATTTGGATTCTAATAAATGAAAAAAAATTCATTTATGATTCAAGAGATTTGGGAATGTTCTGGAAACAAAATATTTGAAGCCTCCTGCAGGGAACTTCTGCCCTAACGCATTACTAAACTTTAGGATACATAATTTTGGATCCCAAAACGTTTAACCATGCTCATATAACGATAACAACAGCATTATAGATATATTTTATTATCTAAAGTTTTTTTTTCCAGAACCCTTCACAATAATAGCTCAAGTTTTCTCAACTTAAGCTACCCAGAACATATTTTTTAGAAGTTTCTCAGGCGTAGATATATATATATATATATATATGAGTACTTAGATAGGTTATCTAAGTAATCATATATAGGATCCATATAAGACACACCTCTCGAATGAAATAATCATGTTGAACAAAACAAGTAAGAAGGCTCTAGTCGAGAAATCCCGACTAGACGATACCCTGAACCCTATACTTAACGCTTGAGTAAACTTCAATGTTCCATATCTTCGATGTTTCTCAATCGATTTCAATAAAATTTTCACAGATTGTCTTTATTTAGTCAAATCTTTGGAACTGCATCAAAAATTCAAGATTTTGTTGTTATCGATCACATGTGTATATCGGAAACGGGAAGAGTTATCGAAAATTTAAAACAAACTTGTACTGCCTAGGCATAAGGCGAACTTATATACCAAATCTGGAGTCTCTAGCTCTCATAGTCTCTGAGATCGACGGACATGGCTATATCGTCTCGGCTGATCAAGAATATATATACTTTATGGGGTCGGAGATGCTTCCTTCTGCCTGTTACATACTTTTGCACAAAACCATTATACCCTTTTTACCCATTTTCAATGGGTTCAGGGTATAAAAACATCGCCTATGATAAACAAGTTTTATCATCATCACCATTCATCTTCATCATCATCATGTAAGTCCAAGTAGTAGTTTGAGTCATCATCTTTAAGACGGACTGCACCAAAGCCAATGGAAAATTTTATACCAAATAGCAAAAAAGAAGGCGAAAAAAAAAACAAAAACAAAACGAAAAAAGAATCGGAATCCGAATTGGCAATACTCACCGTTTGATATTATCCAAGCCATACACACTGAGACAGAGAGAGAGAGAGACGATTAAGCAAAGAGAGAGTATGAGGCTCGTCACCGTTACCGGTCTCTCTCTTCTCCCTCTCTCTCTCTCTCTTTGTGTGTGTGTGCCGAAGACCCAGGGCCCCAGCTGTCTAAAGTTGTTGTTTATGATAATGGGGCTCAACGTTACTTGTTTGCGTAAAAGGAGGCAGAAAATCAACAAAACACAGAGTGTGACGAGAGAGTGAACAAGAAAGAGGAAAAAGAAGAAAGAAATAATACAGCAAAAGAAAAAAAAATGGCTATGGGGTCGAACTAAGCGGCCCGAAAAAAAAAAGAAAAGAAAGAAATACAAATACAAAACACGGGTCTAAAAAAAACAAAAAAAAAGAAGCGAAATACAAAAAAAAGCCTCAGGCCAATCTAAAAGATTATTTTCGTAGTTTCTTTTGTGCGTTTGATTTGTTTACAACTTATTTTGCTTTTCTTTTTTTTTGGCTGATGAAACGAAACGTAGCAAACCCGAACCGAGTTATCACAGAGCAATAAACAGAAGAAGAAAAGAACAAGTCAAATTTTTCAACAAAAATAGCAAAAGCAAAAAAAAACAAAGGTGAATGCGTCAATAGAAAAACAAGAACAAAAACGAAAACGAAAACGAAAAAAACAAACCGTTTCTTGCGACAGGCAGAAAATGTTCATTGCCGAAAGGTGCGCCAAGAGTTAATCATGACGTTAAATGATGAGGCTGTTAAATATGGGGCATGCAACAAGTTGACAGGCCATAAAGATGTTGGCTGCCGACAACAGGTTGCTGTTGTATGCGTTTTTAAAAATGATTATTATTTGTTGCATACAATATGTTAATTGCTGTAAGAGGAGCAGAAATGAACACAACATAATGTTATGGCTGGCTGTACAAGAAGCGCTACTGTTATTACTGCTCAAAGGATGATGTTATGCTAATAACATAGACTCGGCTTCTAAGTCAATGTTAAAAACCTAACATTAACGTTCGCCGTGGCGCAAATCGATTTAACCGTTAGGCGTTACAGTTTAATTTCGCATGTTTTTGTTTATGGTGTTTAGTTCAGAGCTAATAATAAATCATTATTATTTGTTGCATACAATATGTTAATTGCTGTAAGAGTAGCTGATCTCTATTTATACATAAACACAAAATAATGTTATGTACAAGAAGCGCTACTGTTATTACAGCTCAAAGGATGATGTTATGCTAATAACATAGACACGGCTTCTAAGTCAATGTTAAAAACCTAACATTAACGTTCGCTGTGGCGCAAATCGATTTAACCGTTAGGCGTTACAGTTTTATTTCGCATGTTTTTTGTTTTCGGTGCTAATTGAAATGTGCTTGCGCACTAGACATACATATTTTTGTTACAGAACCAATTTGTAAGCTAACGCCATGCATATAATTAATGGCGGGGCAATCAATTAAATGTTGCCAGTCAGCCCGACAGACATTTTGGGCGACCTAAAACAACATCACATAGTGTAAACAACAATATAAATTATGCGAAATGTGAAAAATAATATTTAAAGTTGTTGTTGTTATTTGTTTTTGTTTTTTTATCTCAATGGCTCGGCGGCATTGCATTTATGAATTTTGTTTTTGTGTTACATAAGTAGACGCTGCTGCTGCTGCGGCTACTGTCGCTGTTAATATTGTTGTTGAAAAATTTGTATTTGTTTCGCGCAGACTGGTGAGAGGGGTCTGTGAATAGGGCGGACTGCAGCCAGACAGTCTGAAACGAATTATTATTGTTATTTGTAGTTGGGCATTTGAAGTGCGACACAATTTGATAGCAACAAGTTAGTGCCTGCAGTTTGAGATGCATTGCGAGGAGGCTTTAATGTTAAGTATGGTTACTTAACATAGTCGTAAAACTTTTTTATAAATACAATGAGAATGTAATACAGATAGAGTGGAAACAAGAGTACCCCTCTTTTTAACAGAAGGGAATAAACCTGTGGTTAAGCTCGTGGGGAAAATTTCCCTGTCTGCTCGTTGTGAAGTGGTCGGCCATTATTCTTTTTCGCTTTTGTTTTGATCGTATTGATCTGTATTACATTCTCATTGTATAAATAATAAGCTGCTGTAAACAGTGCCTTTACATTGCAGTTTTACATGCACTACATAAAAGCAATCTAAATCTAATAAGCTGCTGTTAACAGTGCCTTTACATTGCAGTTTTACATGCACTACATAAAAGCAATCTAAATGTAATAAGCTGCTGTTAACAGTGCCTTTACATTGCAGTTTTACATGCACTGCATGAAAGCAATCTAAAATGCATTGTTGCATTAGGTTAAATGTTAATCGACGCCTGAACTACAGCAAGCTATTACTGCCCACTCACACACACACACAAACTATTATTAGGTGCTGCCATAAATAATTTGGCATGCTTTGCATATGTGTGCTTTTATTTGGTTTTATTTCTTTTATTGATTTCCGATATTTTTTGTAATCGTCGGGTGAAATTACGTGCGCGTCAGCACGTTTCTTCCGTTCTCTGCTCTTTTCAAAAAAAAAAAAAAAAGTAAAATTAAAACACATGCGATGTTTTATTTATTATTACTTTCGATTGGGTCGATTAGCATGCATTTTGTTTGCCATATAGCGAATACGATTAATCAAAATGAGTCGTAATATATTTATGCATGTGTATGTGTGTAAATTGCCTTTTAATTAGACAGATGTGCTACAAGGGAGTAGGAGACGCGCGCTAGATGGCGCCACTGTCACATAATTAGCAAACCGGCAAGCGACGACGAAACATTTAGTTTCAATTAACAACAAAGTCAACAATTGTTCTTATTGTTGCAACCGATACGCAACGAACGTTTTGTGTTAATTAAGAGACAACAACAATAACTGTTATGACTCGCTGCTGCTGCTGGGCTTCAATTGTTATTGCTGTGTTGCTTCTGCCATTTGCCGCTAGGGGGAAGTCATTGACATTTTGCAGAAAACAGAAAGGAAGAAAGAGAGAAGAGAAGCAGAGTTTGATGGTATGCACTCTCTTATATCACCTTCTATACAAAGATGGGATCATAAAAAAGCGCACTGTAAATAAAAACCACAAACAAACAGACAAACAAATCGTCAACAAGTATTGTGTCTCACATTATAACACTTTATAACAGCTCATAAAACAAAATGCACTTCGCAAAGACTTGGCAAATAGCAAAAACAAATCAAGACAACAACAACAACAACAACAACAACAAATCAAGACAACAACAACACACATGCTCAATGCTACATATCTTCAGTATATATATACATACATATTCATTTTTATATATTCGTAATGCCTACAAAACCTTTTTGACATTAATGTATGCATACACAGATTGTTTGTGCCATATACAACAACAACAATAAAATCATTTAAGTACTGCATAAATATAATAACAGTCCCGCCTGATTAGATATTACATACACAAACAGTCTGAGCCCAACAAATGTAAACAAAGTCGTTTAAAAAATGCAAAAACAAAGATATTTTTATGTGCCGTGAAACAGCAACAGCAAGAGGGGTGAGGAGGGGCATGGTCACCCTTGAAAAAAAAACTATTTAATATTTCTAGTGTTAAGTTTATGTTAGAAACGAGATAGTTTAACAGAATCGGTTAACAGTTATCAATCTAACCTCAAACATCAGTTTGATTGGTCACACTGTTATTGTTTAGGTGAGGAGGGGTATGGTGAGGAGGGGTATGGTGAGGAGGGGCATGATCACCCTTGAAGGCAACAGTAAAAAAAAAACGATTGTATATTTCTAGTGTTAAGTTTATGTTAGAAACGAGATAGCTTAACAGAATCTGTTAACAGTTATCAATCTAACCTCAAACATCAGTTCGATTGGTCACACTGTTGTTGTTGTGGTGAGGAGGGGCATAGTCACCCTTGAAAGCAACAGTAAAACTAAACTATTTAAGATTTCTCGTGTTAAGTTTATGTTAGAATTGATAAAGTTTAACAGAATCGGTTAACAGTTATCAATCTAACCTCAAACATCAGTTCGATTGGTCACACTGTTGTTGTTGTGGTGAGGAGGGGCATGGTCACCCTTGAAAAAAAAACTATTTAATATTTCTAGTGTTAAGTGTATGTTAAAAACGAGATAGTTTAACAGAATCGGTTAACAGTTATCAATCTAACCTCAAACATCAGTTCGATTGGTCACACTGTTGTTGTTGTGGTGAGGAGGGGCAAGGTGTGGAGGGGTATGGTCACCCTTGAAGGCAACAGTGAAAAAAAAAACTATTTAATATTTCTAGTGTTAAGTTTATGTTAGAAGTTTAACAGAATCGGTTAACAGCTATCAATCTAACCTCAAACATCAGATCGATTGGTCACACTGTTGTTGTTGTGGTGAGGAGGGGCATGGTCACCCTTGAAAAAAAACTATTTAATATTTCTAGTGTTAAGTTTATGTTAAAAACGAAATAGTTTAACAGAATCGGTTAACAGTTATCAATCTAACCTCAAACATCAGTTCGATTGGTCACACTGTTGTTGTTGTGGTGAGGAGGGGCATGGTCACCCTTGAAAAAAAACTATTTAATATTTCTAGTGTTAAGTTGATGTTAGAAACGAGTTAGTTTAACAGAATCGGTTAACAGTTATCAATCTAACCTTAAACATCAGTTCGATTGGTCACACTGTTGTTGTTGATCCATCTCTTTCGGGGTCAATTGCATTTACAAACTGCGGAAGCCTTTTCAGCAACAAACCCCAAACACGAGCGCTTAGATAATACAACTATATATATATATATATATATATATATATATATATATATGTTTATACGCGAACAAAACGAATCAATCTACATAAATGCTGTAGAATTTGCATACACACGAGCTAAATATATATATATAGATATATATGGCAGCTGTGTGCGACAATGTGGATACATTTAATGCCACCTGATGATGATGAAGATGATGATGATGATGATGATGGCGTTGTTGTTGTTGATAACAATCTTGCCACATGCATCATATTAGACGAATTGCTTACCACCAAACAAGACACTGGCGAGGCGGATAGCAGAGAAGCGGGGGAACATTGTCATTTGATTTCTGTCTGACGTTTGCATATATATATATATATATATATATATATTTTTTTTTTGTTTTCATACCTTAATTCAATTTAATTTCACTCAGCTTACCGCCGCCTGAGTCCGGTCGGTTTGTCTGTTAGTTCATTGTCGGGCTATATGCATATATATATATATATATATATATATATATATAGGGAGAGGTATTGTGTGTCAAATTTAGCATAGCTGTCACACAGCCAACACGTGCTATGTACAAACATAGTTTTGAGTTGTAAAATACCCTGTAATTGAATATTGAAACTAGTTCATAGAACAAACTCAATTGGGTTTAATTCCTGAACTCATTTCTAGTTTTGAATGTTATTTGCTAACCCAAATGTTAAACTTCAGAATGCTAAACCAAATGTTAAACTTCGCAATGCTAAACCAAATGTTAAACTTCAGAATGTTAAACTTGGGAATGCTAACCCAAATGTTAAACTTCAGAATGCTAAACCAAATGTTAAACTTCGCAATGCTAAACCAAATGTTAAACTTCAGAATGTTAAACTTGGGAATGCTAACCCAAATGTTAAACTTCAGAATGCTAAACCAAATGTTAAAGTTCAGAATGTTAAACTTCGGAATGCTAAACCAAATGTTAAACTTCGCAATGCTAAACCAAATGTTAAACTTCAGAATGCTAACCCAAATGTTAAACTTCGGAATGCTAAACCAAATGTTAAACTTCGCAATGCTAAACCAAATGTTAAAGT
>JAWNNV010000458.1:0-39659 GCA_035044485.1 Scaptomyza reducta
GCTTTTCTCGCCGATTATTATTATTGAGATCGTGCCACGACTAAAACGCATTTCCTTTTGAAAATCGGTTCAGTTTTGACAAAGTTATAGGTTCGGAAAGTTTTGACAAAGTAATAGATTCGGAAATATTTGACATGAATTTCGAAAAAAGAACATTTCCAACTATGAATGTAGTATAATTATTGAGATTAAGCCACGACTAAATCGACTTTCCTTTTTAAAATCGGTTGAGTTTTGACAAAGTCATAGGTTCGGAAAGTTTTGACAAAGTTATAGATTCGGAAAGATTTGAAATGAATTTCGAAAAAAAACAACATTTGCAACTATGAATGCAGTATTATTATTAAGATCGAGCCACTACTAAAACACATATCCTCTTTAAAATCGGTTCAGTTTTGACAAAGTTATAGGTTAGGAAAGTTTTGACAAAGTAATAGATATGGAAAAATTTGACATGAATTTCGAAAAAAAAAACCTTTTCCAACTATGAATGCAGTATAATTATTGAGTTTAAGCCACGACTAAATCGCCTTTCCTTTTTAAAATCGGATGAGTTTTGACAAAGTCATAGGTTCGGAAAGTTTTGACAAAGTTATAGATTCGGAAATATTTTAAATGAATTTCGAGAAAAAAGAACATTTGCAACTATGAATGCAGTATTATTATTGAGATCGAGCCACGACTAAAACGCATTTCCTTTTGAAAATCGGTTCAATTTTGACAAAGTTATAGGCTCGGAAAGGTTTGACAAAGTTATAGGTTCGGAAAAATTTGACTAAATTATAGTTTTGGAAAGTTTTGACATGAATTTCTCAAAAAAAAACATTTGCAACTATGAATGCAGTATTATTATTAAGTTTGAGCCACGACTAAATCGCATATCCTCTTTAAAATCGGTTCAGTTTTGACAAAGTTATAGGTTCGGAAAGTTTTGACAAAGTATATAGATTCGGAAAAATTTGAAATGAATTTCGAAAAAAAAAACCTTTTCCAACTATGAATGCAGTATAATTATTGAGTTTGAGCCACGACTAAATCGCCTATCCTTTTTAAAATCGGTTCAATTTTGACAAAGTTATAGGCTTGGAAAGGTTTGACAAAGTTATAGGTTCGGAAAAATTTTGACTAAACTATAGGTTTGGAAAGATTTGACATGAATTTCGACAAAAAAATAACATTTGCAACTATGAATGCAGTATCATTATTGAGTTTGAGCCACGACTAAAACGCCTTTCCTTTTGAAAATCTGTTCAATTTTGACAAAGTTATAGGTTCGGAAAAATTTGACTAAACTATAGGTTTGGAAAGATTTGACATGAATTTCGAAAAAAAAGAACATTTGCAACTATGAATGCAGTATTATTATTGAGTTTGAGCCACGACTAAATCGCCTTTTCTTTCGCCTTTCTTTGCCAATAGGTTCAGTTTTGACAAAGTCATAGGTTCGGAAAGTTTTGACAAAGTTATAGATTCGGAAATATTTGACATGAATTTCGAAAAAATAGAACATTTCCAACTATGAATGCAGTATTATTATTAAGATCGAGCCACTACTAAAACGCATATCCTCTTTAAAATCGGTTCAGTTTTGACAAAGTTATAGGTTCGGAAAGTTTTGACAAAGTTATAGATTCGGAAAAATTTGAAATGAATTTCGAAAAAAAAACAACATTTCCAACTATGAAAGCAGTATTATTATTAAGATCGAGCCACGACTAAATCGCCTATCCTCTTTAAAATCGGTTCAGTTTTGACAAAGTTATAGATTCGGAAAAATTTGACATGAATTTCGAAAAAAAAAACCATTTCCAACTATGAATGCAGTATAATTATTGAGTTTGAGCCACGACTAAAACGCCTTTCCTTTTTAATATCGGTTCAGTTTTGACAAAGTTATAGGTTCGGAAAGTTTTGACAAAGTGATAGGTTCGGAAAAAGTTTGACAAATATATAGGTTCGGAAAGTTTTGGCATGAATTTCGAAAAAGAAAAACATTTCCAACTATGAATGCAGTATTATTATTGAGATCGAGCCACGACTAAAACGCCTTTCTTTTTAAAATCGGTTCAGTTTTGACAAAGTCATAGGTTCGGAAAGTTTTGACAAAGTTATAGATTCGGAAAAATTTGAAATGAATTTTGAAAAAAAAAACACATTTCCAACTATGAATGCAGTATTTTTATTGAGATCGAGCCATGACTAAATCGCCTAACCTCTTTAAAATCGGTTCAGTTTTGACAAAGTTATAGATTCGGAAAAATTTGACATGAATTTCGACAAAAAAAAATAATTTTCCAAATATGAATGCAGTATAATTATTGAGTTTGAGCCACGACTAAAACGCCTTTCCTTTTGAAAATCGGTACAATTTTGACAAAGTTATAGGTTTGGAAACATTTGACAAATATATAGGTTTGGAAAGTTTTGACATGCATTTCGACAAAAAAATAACATTTGCAACTATGAATGCAGTATCATTATTGAGTTTGAGCCACGACTAAATCGTATTTCCTTTTGGAAATCGGTTCAGTTTTGACAAAGTTATAGGTTCGGAAGGTTTTGGCATGAATTTCCAAAAAGAAAAACATTTCCAACTATGAATGCAGTATTATTATTGAGATCGAGCCACGATAAAAAGACTTTGTTTTGCAAATCGGTTCAGTTTTGACAAAGTCATAGGTTCGGAAAAATTTTGACAAATATAAAGGTTTGGAAAGTTTTGACATGAATTTCGAATAAAAAAGAACATTTGCAACTAAGAATGCAGTATTATTATTGAGATCGAGCCACGACTAAATCGCATTTCCTTTTGGAAATCGGTTCAGTTTTGACAAAGTTATAGGTTCGGAAAGTTTTGACAAAGTAAAAAATTTTGACAAATATATAGGTTTGGAAAGATTTGACATGAATTTCGAAAAAAAAAAACATTTGCAACTATGAATGCAGTATTATTATGGGTTTGGACAGTTTTGACATGAATTTCGACAAAAAAAGAACATTTGCAACTAAGAATGCAGTATTATTATTGAGTTTGAGCCACGACTAAATCGCCTTTTCTTTTTAAAATCGGTTCAGTTTTGACAAAGTCATAGGTTCGGAAAGTTTTGACAAAGTTATAGATTCGGAAAAATTTGACATGAATTTCGAAAAAATAGAACATTTGCAACTATGAATGCAGTATTATTATTAAGATCGAGCCACTACTAAAAAGCATATCCTCTTTAAAATCGGTTCAGTTTTGACAAAGTTATAGGTTCGGAAAGTTTTGACAAAGTAAAAAATTTTGACAAATATATAGGTTTGGAAAGATTTGACATGAATTTCGAAAAAAAAAAACATTTGCAATTATAAATGCAGTATTATTATGGGTTTGGACAGTTTTGACATGAATTTCGAAAAAAAAACCTTTTCCAACTATGAATGCAGTATAATTATTGAGTTTAAGCCACGACTAAATCGCCTTTCCTTCTTAAAATCGGATGAGTTTTGACAAAGTCATAGGTTCGGAAAGTTTTGACAAATTTATAGATTCGGAAAAATTTGAAATGAATTTCGAAAAAAAAAACCTTTTCCAACTATGAATGCAGTATAATTATTGAGTTTGAGCCACGACTAAATCGGCTATCCTCTTTAAAATCGGTTCAGTTTTGACAAAGTTATAGATTCGGAAAAATTTGACATGAATTTCGAAAAAAAAACCTTTTCCAACTATGAATGCAGTATAATTATTGAGTTTGAGCCACGACTAAAACGCCTTTCCTTTTTAATAGTTTTGACAAAGTTATAGGTTCGGAAAGTTTTGACAAAGTGATAGGTTCGGAAAAATTTTGACAAATATATAGGTTTGGAAAGTTTTGACATGAATTTCGAAAAAGAAACATTTCCAACTATGAGTGAATTATTAATATTGAGATCGAGCCACGACTAAATCGCATTTCCTTTTGGAAATCGGTTTAGTTTTGACAAAGTTATAGGTTCGGAAAGTTTTGATAAAGTTATAGGTTCGGAAAGTTTTGACATGTGAATTTCGAAAAAAAAATACATTTCCACATATGAATGCAGTATTATTATTATTATTATTGAGATCGAGCCACGAATAAAACTACTTTCATTTCGAAAATTGGTTCAGTTTTGACAAAGTCATAGGTTCGAAAAGTTTTGACAAAGTTATAGGTTCGGAAAATTTTTGACAAATATATAGGTTTGGAAAGTTTTGACATGAATTTCGAAAAAAAAAGAACATTTCCAACTAAGAATGCAGTATTATTATTGAGTTTGAGCCACAAATAAATCGCCTTTTCTTTTTATAATCGATTCAGTTTTGACAAAGTCATAGGTTCGGAAAGTTTTGACAAAGTTATAGATTCGGAAAAATTTGACATGAATTTCGAAAAAAAAGAACATTTGCAACTATGAATGCAGTATTATTATTAAGATCGGTTCAGTTTTGACAAAGTTATAGGTTCGGAAAGTTTTGGCATGAATTTCGAAAAAGAAAAACATTTCCAACTATGAATGCCGTATTATTATTGAGATCGAGCTACGACTAAAAAGACTTTTATTTTGCAAATCGGTTCAGTTTTGACAAACTCATAGGTTCGGAAAATTTTGACAAAGTTATAGATTCGAAAAAATTTAAAATGAATTTCGAAATAAAAGAACATTTGGAACTATGAATGCAGTATTATTATTGAGTTTGAGCCACTACTAAAACGCCTTTCCTTTTTAATATCGGTTCAGTTTTGATAAAGTTATAGGTTCGGAAAGTTTTGACAAAGTAAAAAATTTTGACAAATATATAGGTTTGGAAAGATTTGACATGAATTTCGACAAAAAAAGAACATTTGCAACTATGAATGCAGTGTCATTATTGAGTTTGAGCCACGACTAAAACGCCTTTCCTTTTGAAAATCTGTTCAATTTTGACAAAGTTATAGGTTTGGAAACATTTGACAAATATATAGGTTTGGAAAGTTTTGACATGCATTTCGACAAAAAAAGAACATTTGCAACTATGAATGCAGTATCATTATTGAGTTTGAGCCACGACTAAATCGTATTTCCTTTTGGAAATCGGTTCAGTTTTGACAAAGTTATAGGTTCGGAAGGTTTTGGCATGAATTTCCAAAAAGAAAAACATTTCCAACTATGAATGCAGTATTATTATTGAGATCGAGCCACGATAAAAAGACTTTGTTTTGCAAATCGGTTCAGTTTTGACAAAGTCATAGGTTCGGAAAAATTTTGACAAATATATAGGTTTGGAAAGTTTTGACATGAATTTCGAATAAAAAAGAACATTTGCAACTAAGAATGCAGTATTATTATTGAGATCGAGCCACGACTAAATCGCATTTCCTTTTGGAAATCGGTTCAGTTTTGACAAAGTTATAGGTTCGGAAAGTTTTGACAAAGTAAAAAATTTTGACAAATATATAGGTTTGGAAAGATTTGACATGAATTTCGAAAAAAAAAAACATTTGCAACTATGAATGCAGTATTATTATGGGTTTGGACAGTTTTGATATGAATTTCGAAAAAAAAAACCTTTTCCAACTATGAATGCAGTATAATCATTGAGTTTAAGCCACGACTAAATCGCCTTTCCTTCTTAAAATCGGATGAGTTTTGACAAAGTCATATGTTCGGAAAGTTTTGACAAATTTATAGATTCGGAAAAATTTGAAATGAATTTCGAAAAAAAAACATTTCCAACTATGAATGCTGTATTATTATTGAGTTTAAGCCACGACTAAATCGGCTATCCTCTTTAAAATCGGTTCAGTTTTGACAAAGTTATAGATTCGGAAAAATTTGACATGAATTTCGAAAAAAAAACCTTTTCCAACTATGAATGCAGTATAATTATTGAGTTTGAGCCACGACTAAAACGCCTTTCCTTTTTAATAGTTTTGACAAAGTTATAGGTTCGGAAAGTTTTGACAAAGTGATAGGTTCGGAAAAATTTTGACAAATATATAGGTTTGGAAAGTTTTGACATGAATTTCGAAAAAGAAACATTTCCAACTATGAGTGAATTATTAATATTGAGATCGAGCCACGACTAAATCGCATTTCCTTTTGGAAATCGGT
Organism: Scaptomyza reducta; assembly: GCA_035044485.1. Lineage (NCBI taxonomy): Eukaryota > Metazoa > Arthropoda > Insecta > Diptera > Drosophilidae > Scaptomyza > Scaptomyza reducta. The sequence continues at coordinate 6,094 of JAWNNV010000458.1, forward strand.
TTAGTTTTGACAAAGTTATAGGTTCGGAAAGTTTTGATAAAGTTATAGGTTCGGAAAGTTTTGACATGAATTTCGAAAAAAAAATACATTTCCACATATGAATGCAGTATTATTATTATTATTATTGAGATCGAGCCACGAATAAAACTACTTTCATTTCGAAAATTGGTTCAGTTTTGACAAAGTCATAGGTTCGAAAAGTTTTGACAAAGTTATAGGTTCGGAAAATTTTTGACAAATATATAGGTTTGGAAAGTTTTGACATGAATTTCGAAAAAAAATAACATTTGCAACTAAGAATGCAGTATTATTATTGAGTTTGAGCCACGACTAAATCGCCTTTTCTTTTTAAAATCGGTTCAGTTTTGACAAAGTCATAGGTTCGGAAAGTTTTGACAAAGTTATAGATTCGGAAAAATTTGACATGAATTTCGAAAAAAAAGAACATTTGCAACTATGAATGCAGTATTATTATTAAGATCGGTTCAGTTTTGACAAAGTTATAGGTTCGGAAAGTTTTGGCATGAATTTCGAAAAAGAAAAACATTTCCAACTATGAATGCCGTATTATTATTGAGATCGAGCTACGACTAAAAAGACTTTTATTTTGCAAATCGGTTCAGTTTTGACAAACTCATAGGTTCGGAAAGTTTTGACAAAGTTATAGATTCGGAAAAATTTAAAATGAATTTCGAAATAAAAGAACATTTGGAACTATGAATGCAGTATTATTATTGAGTTTGAGCCACGACTAAATCGCCTTTCCTTTTTAAAATCGAAAGTTTTGACAAAGTTATAGATTCGGAAAAATTTGAAATGACTTTTGAAAAAAAAACATTTCCAACTATGAATGCAGTATTTTTATTGAGATCGAGCCATGACTAAATCGCCTATCCTCTTTAAAATCGGTTCAGTTTTGACAAAGTTAAGATTCGGAAAGTTTTGACATGCATTTCGAAAAAATAAAGAAATTTCCAACTATGAATGCAGTATAATTATTGAGTTTGAGCCACGACTAAATCGCCTATTCTCTTTAAAATCGGTTCAGTTTTGACAAAGTTATAGATTCGGAAAAGATTTGACATGAATTTCGAAAAAAAAAACCATTTCCAACTATGAATGCAGTATAATTATTGAGTTTGAGCCACGACTAAATCGCCTATTCTCTTTAAAATCGGTTCAGTTTTGACAAAGTTATAGGTTCGGAAAGTTTTGACATGAATTTTCGAAAAAAAAAACCTTTTCCAACTATGAATGCAGTATAATTATTGAGTATCGAGCCACGACTAAATCGCCTTTCCTTTTTAAAATCGGTTCAGTTTTGACAAAGTTATAGGTTCGGAAAGTTTTGACAAAGTGATAGGTTCGGAAAAATTTTGACAAATATATAGGTTTGGAAAGTTTTGACATGAATTTCGAAAAAGAAACATTTCCAACTATGAGTGCAGTATTAATTATTGAGATCGAGCCACGACTAAATCGCATTTCCTTTTGGAAATCGGATCAGTTTTGACAAAGTTATATGTTCGGAAAGTTTTGGCATGAATTTCGAAAAAAAAAAAACATTTCCAACTATGAATGCAGTATTATTATTGAGATCGAGCTACGACTAAAAAGACTTTTATTTTGCAAATCGGTTCAGTTTTGACAAACTTATAGGTTCGGAAAGTTTTGACAAAGTTATAGATTCGGAAAAATTTAAAATGAATTTCGAAAAAAAAGAACATTTGCAACTATGAATGCAGTATTATTATTGAGATCGAGCCACGACTAAAACGCCTTTCCTTCTGAAAATCGGTTCAATTTTGACAAAGTTATAGGTTTGGAAAGTTTTGACAAAGTTATAGGTTCGGAAAAATTTGACAAAACTATAGTTTTGGAAAGTTTTGACATGAATTTCGAAAAAAAAAACATTTGCAACTATGAATGCAGTATTATTATTGCGTTTGAGCCACGACTAAAATCGCATATCCTCTTTAAAATCGGTTTAGTTTTGACAAAGTATAGGTTCGAGTTTTGACAAAGTTATAGATTCGGAAAATTTGACATGAATTTCGAAAAAAAAAACCTTTTCCAACTATGAATGCAGTATAATTATTGAGATCAAGCCACGACTAAATACCCATTTCCTTTTGAAAATCGGTTCAGTTTTGACAAAGTTATAGGTTCGGAAAGTTTTGACAAAGTAAGATTCGGAAAAATTTAACATGAATTTCGAAAAAAAAACATTTCCAACTATGAATGCAGTATTATTATTGAGATCGAGCCACGACTAAATCGCCTTTCCTTTTGAAAATCGGTTCAGTTTTGACAAAGTTATAGGTTTGGAAACATTTGACAAAGTTATAGATTTCGGAAAGTTTTGACATGAATTTCGAAAAAAAAAACACTTTTCCAACTATGAATGCAGTATAATTATTGAGATCGAGCCACGACTAAATCGCCTATTCCTTTTAAAATCGGTTCAGTTTTGACAAAGTTATAGATTCGGAAAATTTTGACATGAATTTCGAAAAAAAAAAACATTTCCAACTATGAATGCAGTATAATTATTGAGTTTGAGCCACGACTAAAACGCCTTTCCTTTTGAAAATCGGTTCAGTTTTGACAAAGTTATAGGTTCGGAAAGTTTTGACAAAGTTATAGGTTCGGAAAAATTTTGACAATTATATAGGTTTGGAAAGTTTTGACATGAATTTCGAAAAAAAAAACATTTCCAACTATGAGTGCAGTATTAATTATTGAGATCGAGCCACGACTAAATCGCATTTCCTTTTGAAAATCGGTTCAGTTTTGACAAAGTTATAGGTTCGGAAAGTTTTGACAAAGTTATAGATTCGGAAAAATTTGACATGAATTTCGAAAAAAAAAAACATTTCCAACTATGAATGCAGTATTAATTATTGAGTTTGAGCCACGACTAAATCGCCTTTCCTTTTTAAAATCGGTTCAGTTTTGACAAAGTTATAGGTTCGGAAAGTTTTGACAAAGTTATAGATTCGGAAAAATTTGAACATGAATTTCGAAAAAAAAAAACATTTCCAACTATGAATGCAGTATTATTATTGAGATCGAGCCACGACTAAAACGCATTTCCTTTTGAAAATCGGTTCAGTTTTGACAAAGTTATAGGTTCGGAAAGTTTTGACATGAATTTCGAAAAAAAAAACATTTCCAACTATGAATGCAGTATTAATTATTGAGTTCGAGCCACGACTAAAACGCCTTTCCTTTTGAAAATCGGTTCAGTTTTGACAAAGTTATAGGTTCGGAAAGTTTTGACAAAGTTATAGATTCGGAAAAATTTGACATGAATTTCGAAAAAAAAAACATTTCCAACTATGAATGCTGTATAATTATTGAGATCGAGCCACGACTAAACCGCATTTCCTTTTGAAAATCGGTTCAGTTTTGACAAAGTTATAGGTTCGGAAAGTTTTGACAAAGTTATAGGTTCGGAAAAATTTGACAAAGTTATAGGTTCGGAAAGTTTTAACATGCTTTTGGAAAAAAAAATAAAATTTCCAACTATGAAAGCGGTTTAATTATTGAGATCAAGCCACGACTTAATCGCCTTTGCTTTTGAAAATCGGTTCAGTTTTGAGAAAGTTATAGGTTCGGAAAGTTTTAAAACAAGTTATAAGTTCGGAAAATGTTGACATGAATTTCGAAAAAAGAACATTTCCTACAATGAACGCGGTTTAATTATTGAGATCGACACACGACAAAACTGACTTTCCCTTTAAAAATATATGTTCAGTTTTGACAAAGTTATGGGTTCGGAAAATTTGACAAAGTTATAAGTTCGGAATGTTTTGTCATAAATTTCGAAAAAAAAAAATTTGTCCAACTATGAATGCAGTATAATTATTGAGATCGAGCCACGACTAAACCGCATTTCCTTTTGAAAATCGGTTCAGTTTTGACAAAGTTATAGGTTCGGAAAGTTTTGTCATAAATTTCGAAAAGAAAACTTTTCCAACTATGAATGCAGTATTATTATTGACATCGAGTGACGATTAAACGCTTTTCCTTTTGAAAATCGGTTCAGTTTTGACAAAGTTATAGGTTCGGAAAGTTTTGTCATATATTTCGAAAAGAAAACTTTTCCAACTATGAATGCAGTATTATTATTGACATCGAGTGACGATTAAACGCTTTTCCTTTTGAAAATCGGTTTAGTTTTGACAAAGTTATAGGTACGGAAAGTTTTAAAACAAGTTATAAGTTCGGAAAGTTTTGACAAGTTGTAAGTTCGTAACCGCCTTTCCTTTTAGAAAATAGGTTCAGTTTTGACAAAGTTATAGGTTCGGAAAGTTTTAAAACAAGTTATAAGTTCGGAAAATTTTGACATGAATTTCGAAAAAAAAACATTTCCTACAATGAATGCGGTTAAATTATTGAGATCGAGCCACGACTAAAACGCGTTTCCTTTTGCAAATCGGTTCAGTTTTGACAAAGTTATAGGTACGGAAAGTTTTAAAACAAGTTATAAGTTCGAAAGTTTTGACAAAGTTGTAAGTTCGGAACCGCCTTTCCTTTTTAAAAATAGGTTCAGTTTTGACAAAGTTATAGGTTCGGCAAGTTTTGAGAAATTTATAGGTTCGGAAAAATTTGACAAAGTTATAGGTTCAGAAAGTTTTGTCATAAATTTCGAAAAAAATAATATGTCCAACTATGAATGCTGTATAATTATTGAGATCGAGCCACGACTAAACGCATTTCCTTTTGAAAATCGGTTCAGTTTTGACAAAGTTATAGGTTCGGAAAGTTTCATAAATTTCGAGAAAAAAAACTTTTCCAACTATGAATGCAGTATTATTATTGACATCGAGTGACGATTAAACGCTTTTCCTTTTGAAAATCGGTTTAGTTTTGATAAAGTTATAGGTTCGAATAGTTTTAAAAAAAAAGGCATAAGTTGAAAAGTTATGACAAAGTTATAGGTTCGGAAAGTTTTGACAGGAATTTCGAAAAAAAAATCATTTCCAACTATGAATACGGTTTAATTATTGAGATCAAGCCACGACTTAATCGCCTTTCCTTTTGAAAATCGGTTCAGTTTTGACAAAGTTATAGTTTCGGAAAGTTTTAAAACAAGTTATAAGTTCGGAAAATTTTGACATGAATTTCAAAAAAAAAACATTTCCGACAATGAATGCGGTTTAATTATTGAGATCGAGACGATAAACGCATTTCCTTTTGAAAATCGGTTCAGGTTTGACAAAGTTATAGGATCGGAAAGTTTTGTCATAAATTTCGAAAAAAAAACATCTCCAACTATGAATGCAGTATTATTATTGACATCGAGCCACGACTAAAACGCATTTCCTTTTGAAAATCGGTTCAGTTTTGACAAGGTTATAGGTTCGGAAAGTTTTGAAAAACGTTATAGGTTCGGAAAAATTTGACAAAGTTATAGGTTCTGAAAGTTTTGTCATAAATTTCGAAAAAACTATAATTATCCTTTTGAAAATCGGTTTAGTTTTGACAAAGTTATAGGATTGGAAAGTTTTAGAAAACAGGTATAAGTTCAAAAAGTTTTGACAAAGTTATAGTTTCGGAAAGTTTTAAAACAAGTTATAAGTTCGAAAAGTTTTGACATGAATTTCGAAAAAAAAAACAATTCCATCTGTTTGGTTACGCATGTATCCTCACCAAACAACCACTAAATTAGTTTCGCTCTTAAATATTTAACCGTATGATAAGTTATGCTCTGCGCAGCATAAGAGCAAGTTTAACGTAACTACAATAACTTTGTTTTGCATATGAGAGGGAGAGAGAGGAAGACTCCCCGATGGGGAGCAACAGCCGCTGCAATTCGGCAGCTAATCAGTCGTTTTTGATCGCGAAAGGTGTTTGTGTTGATTTCAACAGCAACAGCAGCTGCATTTCGGTAGATAATAAGTTCATTTCGGAGCTTATTATTAACATTTAACATTTCTAACTCGTTTTAAGTTTGGCCACGAAGGCAAATAAACTATATTTATATTAATGCAAATTTCGTGCGTTTTTAGTTATTGTGAAAAGTTTATAGCTATTGAAAAAGCTCAATAGCTCAACATTTGGTGACCCCGACGTGATTCGTTCGTTTAAATAAATACAAATTATTTAAATTATATAGTTAATAAACCTCGCCCTCGCGCTCTTGCATCGTCTTCGTTATCATCGGTTCGTTTTGTGCTCACTTTCGGTAAAGTCGATGCCCTTATCTCGTTTGCTTAAACAGTTGCAGCAGCCGTTTCTGCATTGTTATTGCTTTTCCTGTTTCGTTTTGCTGCGCTTGTGAATAAAGTTTGACCTCAAATTGACATTGCATCGGTCGAACGTGTGTGTTAAAGCATTAGTGGAAAATTGATTGACTCCTACAAAAACATTTAAAAATGCATAATTCTGCTGCCGCTCAGTCTCCTGGTGCCCCGTTTTACAAAGCCAAAGCCAAGGCTATTGATGAGCAAGTAAAACGGATGGCCAAAGTACTTGCTCCGGAGCAAATTGTGCATCTTAGCGAACAAGAGTTGGTTGTTCGGCTTAAGGCGTTGGAAAGTGCTCAGCAGGCATTTTACCGCATGCATGACTCATTGGAGGAGCTGGATTATGATGAAATCGGGAGTGAGTTACGTGCAAGTTTTGATGACTTCTCAATATTAGCTGAAACCGGCTTGCGACGCGAAATTGACAAGCGAAAGTTATCATCGCCGTTGTGTTCGACTTTGAGGCAAGATACATGTGGTGACAATCACACATTGTCTCAAGGCAGAATCCGGTTGCCTGAAATCAAGCTGCCCGAGTTTAGTGGAGGGTATACAAAGTTTGCAGAGTTCATAGCGATGTTCTCTTCAATCATTGATGCGGACTCAGGACTTTCGGATGTGGAGAAGTTTCAGCACTTGCGATCGTGCCTGAAAGGATCAGCTCTAGATAGTGTTTCTTCGTTGGAAATCAGCAGCGCTAACTATCGAGTTGCATTGGAGCTCCTTAAAAAACGGTTTAACAACAAGCGTCTCATGTTCCAAGCTCATGTCACGGAGATTTTGGGTTTAGATTGCATCGAGTCATCATCAGCAGTAAAACTTCGAGCCCTTTCGGATACAGTTAACGCCAACATTCGCGCTCTACAAAGCCTGGGCAACGTGGAGCAGATTGCGGATTTCATTATTGTGCACAGTTTGCTGCAGAAGGTGGACACGGCAACGCAGACCAGTTGGGAGGAGACAGCACCAATGGATACTATTCCGACCTGTGAGCAGTTCATGGCATTTCTGGATCGACGATGTCAAAGGTTGGAAAATGTGGAACACGCTATGGCAACGTATACGCCTAGCTCTAAGGTGGGGAAAAGTAGTAAAATCGTTAACACCAGTAGAAAGGCCTTTGTTGCTACTCACTCCAACACAAATAAATGTGTGCTTTGTGAGACCTCTGGCCACTTTATTTACAACTGTTCCCGTTTTGCAAATCTGTCTCCGCAACTGCGTCTACAAGAGGTGAAGAAGCTCAACCTTTGCATCAATTGCCTGCGTAAAGGTCATCGGTTAAAGGAGTGCAGCTCCACTACCTGCTACCGTTGCAAGGCCAAGCATCATACGCTTCTGCATTTCGAGAATCAGATTGACGGCTCTCAAGTTAACGTTGCTCCGCATCCGCGTGCTGCAAACCCTTCTGCAACACTTGTAGCCCAAAATCGTAGTCAAGACATGGTGCTCTTGGCAACTGCTGTAATCAACGTTAGAAGTCGTACTGGAGTTTTAGTCCCTTGCCGAGCGCTACTTGATTCTGGTTCGCAGGTGCACATTATTACGTCTCGTCTAGCTCAGCACCTCCAGCTGCGAAGGCATCGCTCACCTACTTTGATTTCAGGATTGGGGGAGTCTACTGTTGCCTCAGAAGGCTATTCAGCCGAGATAAGTTTTCAATCTCTAGCATCTGCGTACTCTGCCAACATCTCAGTTCTCATAGCTCCGTCTATAACTGGAAATCAGCCTAGCTACGATATTAGCACTGAGCTCTGGAACATACCCTCAAATATTCGCTTGGCTGATCCAGATTTCTTTAAGGCGCACAAAATTGATTTGTTAATTGGAGCTGGCCTGTTTTTTGAATTGTTGTGTGTCGGTCAAATCAAAATCGCGCCTGGTTTGCCTATTCTTCAAAAAACTCAATTGGGCTGGATAGTGACAGGAGGAACTTCTTCAGCGAGCCCTGCCTCATTGATGGTCACTAGCTCGGTTCCGATGCCAAATCCTAGCCCAGATCACAGGCTTGATGAAATCGTTCGTCGGTTTTGGGAGGTAGAATCGTGTTCTCGTTTAGTCAACGAATCTACCAAGGAGGAACTTGATTGTGAAGCGCATTTTAAACAAACTTTTGCTCGTTTGGACACTGGCGAATATTCGGTTCGCCTTCCAGTTAAGCATACTGTGGATCTACTTGGAGATTCACATCAACAAGCATATCGTCGTTTTTGCAACCTCGAGCGCAAATTAGAGCGTCATCCTGGGTTGAAGTCACAATATTCAGCATTTATCAAGGAGTATGTGGATTTGAACCACATGTCTCTTGTGGAGTCGCACATGCTAAGTCGCTGCAAGTATTATCTTCCTCATCATTGTGTTCTCAAGGAAGATAGCTCAACAACTAAGCTTAGAGTTGTTTTTGATGGTTCGGCCGTGTCTTCGTCTGGTTATTCCCTGAATGAAATCCTTATGGCAGGCCCAACTATTCAACGCAAGCTGTTCGCTACACTGTTGCAGTTTAGGACATTCCCAATAGCCCTGACTGGTGACATTTGCAAAATGTATAGGTGTGTTAGGATGGCTGAACCCGATTCCTATTTGCAATGTATCTTGTGGCGTGATTCGCCTCATCAGGAAATTAAAGTTTTCAAGCTGGATACTGTCACCTATGGCACAAAGCCAGCTTCCTTTCTGGCGGTTCGCTCCATGCAGCAGTTAGCTATTGATGAAAGAAGATCATTTCCTGCTGGATCTAAAGTGATCCTTAACGATTTCTACGTAGATGATCTCATCACTGGAGGTGACTCTGCCGAGGAAGTTGTTCATATCATGGAGCAAACAGTCAGTCTGCTTCGAAAGGGAAACTTTGAACTTAGGAAGTGGTGCTCCAACGATCCTCGCGTGCTTCAACAGGTTCCTGAAGAGGAGAGGGAGACCTTTCTAAAATTTGACGATGGCACGGATATCACGAAGACTCTCGGACTTGCGTGGGATCCAGCCTCTGACTGCCTTCTGTTCAACTTTTCGCCTATGAAAGCGCCTGGAAAGCCTAGCAAACGGTCGGTGCTGTCTACCATTGCTCGTTTCTATGACCCGCTTGGACTTATCGGACCCGTGGTAGCCAAGGCCAAGATCTTTCTGCAGCACATTTGGAGAGAGCAATTGGATTGGGATGAGAGTCTTCCTGCTTCTTTGCACTGTTCTTGGAACAACTTGTGTGCAGATATTTGCAACACAGAGCAAATAAAACTCCCTCGACTGGTCATTGTTCCAAAGGGCATCATCGAAGTTCATGGTTTTAGTGATGCGAGCATTGAGGCTTACGGTGGATGCATTTACGTTGTATCCATAACAGAGGGACGGCGCATAGCTCATTTGTTGTGCTCTAAGTCTCGAGTGGCACCTTTACGAACTCTCACAGTACCCAAGTTGGAATTATCTGCTGCTTCACTTCTATCTCAACTTATTCGCGAAGTAGCTCACATGAATTTATTTAACGCTAGATACTATTGTTGGTCGGATTCGGCAGTTGTTTTATCCTGGATACGAGATGAGCCTTCACGTTTCCAAACGTTCACAGCTAATCGCATATCTTTAATACAGGAGCTAACGACAGGAATGGAATGGCGCTACGTACCGACGGAATGCAACCCGGCAGACATTCTTTCTAGAGGAGCGCTTCCCAGCGACCTTTTAGAATCATCGTTGTGGTCTCATGGTCCCGATTTCTTAACAAAAGGAGAGTGCGACTGGCCCGCATCATGTTTACCGGCCCGTACGCTTCCTGAGCTGCGGCAAAAGGTGCTAGTTGCTATCCCTAGATGCTTGGATGTCAGCTTAGGATGCAAGTTTGCAAATTCCTTTCATAACCTGCGTCGTGTCTTCGGATATATATATAAATTTCGAAATCGCATCAGGCATCCCAGTCTAACAGTAGATTGGATACACAAGGGCACTCAGCTACTCTTGCGGAGCATCCAGAAGGCGAATCTGAGTGATGAGTATAGGGCTCTTCAAGACGGACGGACGATCGCATCATCCAGCTCTATTGCCTCGCTTAACCCATTCATCGATGAGTTTGGACTTCTTCGTGTTGGTGGCCGTCTAAAGCACTCGAATCTGGATTTCGATGCGCAGCATCCCCTTAAATGGCCGCTGGCTCGTGTGGTCGAGCTTGTTGCTGGTGCCGACGGCGTTTCCCGGGTAGCTGTTCTCAAAACGTCAACTGGAATGATAAAGAGAGCTGTGCGCAAGTTGTGTGCGCTTCCGAAGGAGGATGCTGTTGAAAGCCCGTGTCTTTCAACGGGGGGAGAATGTTTGGTTACGCATGTATCCTCACCAAACAACCACTAAATTAGTTTCGCTCTTAAATATTTAACCGTATGATAAGTTATGCTCTGCGCAGCATAAGAGCAAGTTTAACGTAACTACAATAACTTTGTTTTGCATATGAGAGGGAGAGAGAGGAAGACTCCCCGATGGGGAGCAACAGCCGCTGCAATTCGGCAGCTAATCAGTCGTTTTTGATCGCGAAAGGTGTTTGTGTTGATTTCAACAGCAACAGCAGCTGCATTTTCGGTAGATAATAAGTTCATTTCGGAGCTTATTATTAACATTTAACATTTCTAACTCGTTTTAAGTTTGGCCACGAAGGCAAATAAACTATATTTATATTAATGCAAATTTCGTGCATTTTTATTTTATTTTGAAAAACTCGATAGCTATTGAAAAAGCTCAATAGCTCAACACCAACTATAAATGCGGTATAATTATTGAGATTGAGCCACGACTAAAACGCCTTTCCTTTTTAAAATCGGTTCAGTTTTGACAAAGTTATAGATTCGGAAAATTTTGACAAAGTGATAGGTTCGGAAAAATATTGACAAATATATAGGTTTGGAAAGATTTGACATGAATTTCGAAAGAAAAAATAACATATGCAACTATGAATGCAGTATTATTATTAAGATTGAGCCACGACTAAAACGCCTTTCTGAAAATCGGTTCAATTTTGACAAAGTTATAGGTTTGGAAACATTTGACTAAACTATAGTTTTGGAAAGTTTTGACATGAATTTCGAAAAAAAAATAACATTTGCAACTGTGAATGCAGTATAATTATTGAGTTTGAGCCACGACTAAAACGCCTTTGCTTTTGAAAATCGGTTCAGTTTTGAAAAAGTTATAGGTTCGGAAAGTTTTGACAAAGTTATAGATTCGGAAAAATTTACCACTTTAGAAAAAAAAACATTTCCAACTATGAATGCAGTATTATTATTGGGATCGAGCCACGACTAAATCGTTTTTGGAAATCGTATCAGTTTTGACAAAGTTATAGGTTCGGAAAGTTTTGGCATGAATTTCGAAAAAAGAAAAACATTTCCAACTATGAATGCAGTATTATTATTATTATTATTGAGATCGAGCCACGACTAAAACTACTTTCATTTTGAAAATCGGTTCAGTTTTGACAAAGTTATAGGTTCGAAAAGTTTTGACAAAGTTATAGGTTCGGAAAAATTTTGACAAAGATATAGGTTTGGAAAGTTTTGACATGAATTTCGAAAAAGAAACATTTCCAACTATGAGTGAATTATTAATATTGAGATCGAGCCACGACTAAATCTCATTTCCTTTTTGGAAATCGGTTCAGTTTTGATAAAGTTATAGGTTCGGAAATTTTGACAAAGTGATAGGTTCGGAAAAATTTTGAAAAATATATAGGTTTGGAAAGATTTGACATGAATTTCGAAAAAAAAATAACATTTGCAACTATGATGCAGTATTATTATTGAGATTGAGCCTCGAATAAATCGCCTTTCCTTTTGAAAATCGGTTCAATTTTGACAAAGTTATAGGTTTGGAAGCATTTGACAAATATATGAGTTCGGAAAGTTTTGACATGAATTTCGAAAAAAAAAAAATTTCCAACTGTGAATGCAGTATTATTATTGAGATTGAGCCACGACTAAACCGCCTATCCTCTTTAAAATCGGTTCAGTTTTGACAAAGTTATAGGTTCGGAAAGTTTTGACAAAGTTATAGATTCGGAAAGATTTGACTTGAATTTCGAAAAAAAAAAACCATTTCCAACTATGAATGCAGTATAATTATTGAGATTGAGCCACGACTAAATCGCCTTTCCTTTTTAAAATCGGTTCAGTTTTGACAAAGTTATAGGTTCGGAAAGTTTTGACAAAGTTATAGATTCGGAAAAATTTGAAATGAATTTCGAAAAAAAAAAAAACATTTCCAACTATGAATGCAGTATTATTATTGAGTTTGAGCCACGACTAAATCGCCTTTCCTTTTTAAAATCGGTTCAGTTTTGACAAAGTTATAGGTTCGGAAAGTTTTGACAAAGTTATAGATTCGGAAAAATTTAAAATGAATTTCGAAAAAAAAACATTTCCAACTATGAATGCAGTATAATTATTGAGATCGATCCACGACTAAAACGCCTTTCCTTTTTAAAATCGGTTCAGTTTTGACAAAGTTATAGGTTCGGAAAGTTTTGACAAAGTTATAGTTTCGGAAAAATTTGAAATGAATTTCGAAAAAAAAAACATTTCCAACTATGAATGCAGTATTATTATTGAGATCGAGCAACGACTAAATCGCCTTTCCTTTTGAAAATCGGTTCAATTTTGACAAAGTTATAGGTTCGGAAACATTTGACAAATATATAGGTTTGGAAAGTTTTGACATGAATTTCGAGAAAAAAAAGAACATTTGCAACTATGAATGCAGTATTATTATTGAGTTTGAGCCACGAATAAATCGCCTTTCCTTTTTAAAATCGGTTGAGTTTTGACAAAGTTATAGGTTCGGAAAGTTTTGACAAAGTTATAGATTCGGAAAAATTTGAAATGAATTTCGGAAAAAAAAAAACATTTCCAACTATGAATGCAGTATTATTATTGAGATCGAGCCACGACTAAAACGCCTTTCCTTTTTAATATCGGTTCAGTTTTGACAAAGTTATAGGTTCGGAAAGTTTTGACAAAGTTATAGATTTGGAAAAATAAGACATGAATTTCGAAAAAAAAAACATTTCCAACAAGAATGCAGTATTATTATTGAGATCGAGCCACGACTAAAACGCCTTTCCTTTTGAAAATCGGTTCGATTTTGACAAAGTTATAGGTTCGGAAACATTTGACAAATATATAGGTTTGGAAAGTTTTGACATGAATTTCGAAAAAAAAGAACATTTGCAACTATGAATGCAGTATTATTATTGAGATTGAGCCACGAATAAATCGCCTTTCCTTTTTAAAATTGGTTGAGTTTTGACAAAGTTATAGGTTCGGAAATTTTTGACAAATATATAGGTTTGGAAAGTTTTGACATAAATTTCAAAAAAAAAGGACATTTGCAACTATGAATGCAGTATTATTATTGAGTTTGAGCCACGAATAAATCGCCTTTTCTTTTTAAAATTGGTTCAGTTTTGACAAAGTTATAGGTTCGGAAAGTTTTGACAAAGTTATAGATTTGGAAAAATAAGACATGAATTTCGAAAATAAAAAACATTTCCAACTATGAATGCAGTATTATTATTGAGATTGAGCCACGACTAAAACGCCTTTCCTTTTTAATATCGGTTCAGTTTTGACAAAGTTATAGGTTCGGAAAGTTTTGACAAAGTTATAGATTCGGAAAAATAAGACATGAATTTCGAAAAAAAAAAACATTTCCAACTATGAATGCAGTATTATTATTGAGATCGAGCCACGACTAAAACGCCTTTCCTTTTTAAAATCGGTTCAGTTTTGACAAAGTTATAGGTTTGGAAAGTTTTGACAAAGTGATAGGTTCGGAAAAATTTGACATGAATTTCGAAAAAAAAAACATTTCCAACATGAATGCAGTATTATTATTGAGATCGAGCCACGACTAAATCGCCTTTCCTTTTGAAAATCGGTTCATTTTGACAAAGTTATAGGTTTGGAAACATTTGACAAATATATAGGTTTGGAAAGTTTTGACAAAATTTCGAGAAAAAAAAGAACATTTGCAACTATGAATGCAGTATTATTATTGAGTTTGAGCCTCGAATAAATCGCATTTCCTTTTTAAAATTGGTTGAGTTTTGACAAAGTTATAGGTTCGGAAAGTTTTGACAAAGTTATAGATTCGGAAAGATTTGACATGAATTTCGAAAAAAAAAGAACATTTCCAACTATGAATGCAGTATTATTATTGAGATCGAGCCACGACTAAAACGCCTTTCCTTTTTAAAATCGGTTCAGTTTTGACAAAGTTATAGGTTCGGAAAGTTTTGACAAAGTTATAGATTCGGAAAAATATGACATGAATTTCGAAAAAAAAAAACATTTCCAACTATGAATGCAGTATTATTATTGAGATCGAGCCACGACTAAAACGCCTTTCCTTTTTAAAATCGGTTCAGTTTTGACAAAGTTATAGGTTCGGAAAGTTTTGACAAAGTTATAGATTTGGAAAAATAAGACATGAATTTCGAAAATAAAAAACATTTCCAACTATGAATGCAGTATTATTATTGAGATCGAGCCACGACTAAAACGCCTTTCCTTTTTAATATCGGTTCAGTTTTGACAAAGTTTTAGGTTTGGAAAGTTTTGACAAAGTGATAGGTTCGGAAAAATTTGACATGAATTTCGAAAAAAAAAACCTTTTCCAACTATGAATGCAGTATAATTATTGAGATTGAGCCACGACTAAAACGCCTTTCCTTTTGAAAATCGGTTCAGTTTTGACAAAGTTATAGGTTCGGAAAGTTTTGACAAAGTTATAGGTTCGGAAAGATTTGAAATGAATTTGGAAAAAAAAAAAACATTTCCAACTATGAATGCAGTATTATTATTGAGATCGAGCCATGACTAAATCGCCTTTCCTTTTTAAAATCGGTTCAGTTTTGACAAAGTTATAGGTTCGGAAAAATTTGAAATGAATTTCGAAAAAAAAAAAAAAAAACATTTCCAACTATGAATGCAGTATTATTATTGAGATCGAGCCACGACTAAAACGCCTTTCCTTTTTAATATCGGTTCAGTTTTGACAAAGTTATAGGTTCGGAAAGTTTTGACAAAGTTATAGATTTGGAAAAATAAGACATGAATTTCGAAAAAAAAAAACATTTCCAACAAGAATGCAGTATTATTATTGGGATCGAGCCACGACTAAAACGCCTTTCCTTTTTAATATCGGTTCAGTTTTGACAAAGTTTTAGGTTCGGAAAGTTTTGACAAAGTGATAGGTTCGGAAAAATTTGACTTGAATTTCTAAAAAAAAAAACCTTTTCCAACTATGAATGCAGTATTATTATTGAGATCGAGCAATGACTAATTCGCCTATCCTCTTTAAAATCGGTTCAGTTTTGACAAAGTTATAGATTCGGAAAAATTTGAAATGAATTTCGAAAAAAAAAACATTTCCAACTATGAATGCAGTATTATTATTGAGATCGAGCCACAACTAAAACGCCTTTCCTTTTTAATATCGGTTCAGTTTTGACAAAGTTATAGGTTCGGAAAGTTTTGACAAAGTTATAGATTTGGAAAAATAAGACATGAATTTCGAAAAAAAAAACATTTCCAACTATGAATGCAGTATTATTATTGGGATCGAGCCACGACTAAAACGCCTTTCCTTTTTAATATCGGTTCAGTTTTGACAAAGTTATAGGTTCGGAAAGTTTTGACAAAGTTATAGATTCGGAAAAATTTGACTTGAATTTCGAAAAATAAAAAAACCTTTTCCAACTATGAATGCAGTATAATTATTGAGTTTGAGCCACGACTAAATCGCCTTTCCTTTTTATAATCGGTTCAGTTTTGACAAAGTCATAGGTTCGGAAAATTCTGACAAAGGTATAGATTCGGAAAAATTTGAAATGAATTTCGAAAAAAAAAAAACATTTGCAACTATGAATGCAGTATTATTATTGAATTTGAGCCTCGAATAAATCGCCCTTACTTTTTAAAATTGGTTGAGTTTTGACAAAGTTATAGGTTCGGAAAGTTTTGACAAAGTTATAGATTCGGAAAAATTTAAAATGAATTTCGAAAAAAAAACATTTCCAACTATGAATGCAGTATTATTATTGAGATCGAGCCACGACTAAACGCCTTTCCTTTTGAAAATCGGTTCGATTTTGACAAAGTTATAGGTTTGGAAACATTTGACAAATATATAGGTTTGGACAGTTTTGACATAAATTTCGAAAAAAAAGAACATTTGCAACTATGAATGCAGTATTATTATTGAGTTTGAGCCTCGAATAAATCGCCTTTCCTTTTTAAAATTGGTTGAGTTTTGACAAAGTTATAGGTTCGGAAAGTTTTGACAAAGTTATAGATTTGGAAAAATATGACATGAATTTCGAAAATAAAAAACATTTCCAACAAGAATGCAGTATTATTATTGGGATCGAGCCACGACTAAAACGCCTTTCCTTTTTAATATCGGTTCAGTTTTGACAAAGTTATAGGTTCGGAAAGTTTTGACAAAGTTATAGATTTGGAAAAATATGACATGAATTTCGAAAATAAAAAACATTTCCAACAAGAATGCAGTATTATTATTGGGATCGAGCCACGACTAAAACGCCTTTCCTTTTTAATATCGGTTCAGTTTTGACAAAGTTTTAGGTTTGGAAAGTTTTGACAAAGTGATAGGTTCGGAAAAATTTGACTTGAATTTCGAAAAAAAAAACCTTTTCCAACTATGAATGCAGTATAATTATTGAGTTTGACCACGACTAAATCGCCTTTACTTTTTAAAATCGGTTCAGTTTTGACAAAGTTATAGGTTCGGAAAGTTTTGACAAAGTTATAGATTCGGAAAAATTTAAAATGAATTTCGAAAAAAAAAACATTTCCAACTATGAATGCAGTATTATTATTGAGATCGAGCCACGACTAAAACGCCTTTCCTTTTGAAAATCGGTTCAGTTTTGACAAAGTTATAGGTTTGGAAAGCATTTGACAAAGTATATAGGTTCGGAAAGATTTGACATGAATTTCGAGAAAAAAAAAACATTTGCAACTATGAATGCAGTATTATTATTGAGATCGAGCCACGACTAAATCGCCTTTCCTTTTTAAAATCGGTTGAGTTTTGACAAAGTTATAGGTTCGGAAAGATTTGACAAAGTTATAGATTCGGAAAAATTTGAAATGAATTTCGAAAAAAAAAACATTTCCAACTATGAATGCAGTATTATTATTGAGATCGAGCCACGACTAAAACGCCTTTCCTTTTTAAAATCGGTTCAGTTTTGACAAAGTTATAGGTTCGGAAAGTTTTGACAAAGTTATAGATTTGGAAAAATTAAGACATAAATTTCGAAAAAAAAAAACATTTCCAACTATGAATGCAGTATTATTATTGGGATCGAGCCACGACTAAAACGCCTTTCCTTTTTAAAATCGGTTCAGTTTTGACAAAGTTATAGATTCGGAAAAATTTGATCAAAATTTGAATTTCGAAAAAAAAAACATTTCCAACTATGAATGCAGTATTATTATTGAGATCGAGCCACGACTAAAACGCCTTTCCTTTTTAATATCGGTTCAGTTTTGACAAAGTTATAGGTTCGGAAAGTTTTGAAAAAGTTATAGATTCGGAAAAATTTGACATGAATTTCGAAAAAAAAAACATTTCCAACTATGAATGCAGTATTATTATTGGGATCGAGCCACGACTAAAACGCCTTTCCTTTTTAAAATCGGTTCAGTTTTGACAAAGTTATAGGTTCGGAAAGTTTTGACAAAGTTATAGATTCGGAAAAATTTGAAATGAATTTCGAAAAAAAAAACATTTCCAACTATGAATGCAGTATTATTATTGAGATCTGAGCCACGACTAAATCGCCTTTCCTTTTTAAAATCGGTTCAGTTTTGACAAAGTTATAGGTTCGGAAAATTTTGACATGAATTTCGAAAAAAAAAACATTTCCAACTATGAATGCAGTATTATTATTGAGATCGATCCACGACTAAAACGCCTTTCCTTTTGAAAATCGGTTCAGTTTTGACAAAGTTATAGGTTCGGAAAGATTTTGACAAAGTTATAGATTCGGAAAGTTTTGACAAATTAGATTCGGAAAATTTGAAAAGAATTTCGTAAAAAAAAACATTTCCAACTATGAATGCAGTATTATTATTGAGATCGAGCCACGACTAAATACGCCTATCCTCTTTAAAATCGGTTCAGTTTTGACAAAGTTATAGATTCGGAAATTTTGAAAATTATAGTTGAAATTTGACATGAATTTCGAAAAAAAAAACCTTTTCCAACTATGAATGCAGTATAATTATTGAGTTTGAGCCACGACTAAAACGCCTTTCCTTTTTAATATCGGTTCAGTTTTGACAAAGTTATAGGTTCGGAAAGTTTTGACAAAGTTATAGTTTTGGAAAAATAAGACATGAATTTCGAAAAAAAAAAACATTTCCAACTATGAATGCAGTATTATTATTGGGATCGAGCCACGACTAAAACGCCTTTCCTTTTTAAAATCGGTTCAGTTTTGACAAAGTTATAGGTTCGGAAAGTTTTGACAAAGTGATAGATTCGGAAAAATTTGACATGAATTTCGAAAAAAAAAAACCTTTTCCAACTATGAATGCAGTATAATTATTGAGATCGAGCCACGACTAAATCGCCTTTCCTTTTAAAATCGGTTCAGTTTTGACAAAGTTATAGATTCGGAAAAATTTAAAATGAATTTCGAAAAAAAAAACATTTCCAACTATGAATGCAGTATTATTATTGAGATCGAGCCACGACTAAAACGCCTTTCCTTTTGAAAATCGGTTCAGTTTTGACAAAGTCATAGGTTCGGAAAGTTTTGACAAAATTATAGATTCGGAAAAATTTGAAATGAATTTCGAAAAAAAAAAACATTTGCAACTATGAATGCAGTATTATTATTGAGATTGAGCCACGACTAAATCGCCTATCCTTTTTAAAATCGGTTCAGTTTTGACAAAGTTATAGGTTCGGAAAGTTTTGACAAAGTTATAGATTCGGAAAAATTTGAAATGAATTTCGAAAAAAAAAACATTTCCAACTATGAATGCAGTATTATTATTGAGATCGAGCCATGACTAAATCGCCTTTCTTTTTAAAATCGGTTCGGTTTTGACAAAGTTATAGGTTTGGAAACATTTGACAAATATATAGGTTTGGAAAGTTTTGACATAAATTTCGAAAAAAAAGAACATTTGCAACTATGAATGCAGTATTATTATTGAGTTTGAGCCTCGAATAAATCGCCTTTCCTTTTTAAAATTGGTTGAGTTTTGACAAAGTTATAGGTTCGGAAAGTTTTGACAAAGTTATAGATTTGGAAAAATTTGACATGAATTTCGAAAATAAAAAACATTTCCAACAAGAATGCAGTATTATTATTGAGTTTGAGCCACGACTAAATCGCCTTTCCTTTTTAAAATCGGTTCAGTTTTGACAAAGTCATAGGTTCGGAAAGTTTTGACAAAGTTATAGGTTCGGAAAAATTTGAAATGAATTTCGAAAAAAAAAACAAACATTTCCAACTATGAATGCAGTATTATTATTGAGATCGAGCAATGACTAAATCGCCTATCCTCTTTAAAATCGGTTCAGTTTTGACAAAGTTATAGATTCGGAAAAAATTGAAATGAATTTCGAAAAAAAAAAAAAAAACATTTCCAACTATAAATGCAGTATTATTATTGAGATCGAGCCACGACTAAAACGCCTTTCCTTTTTAATATCGGTTCAGTTTTGACAAAGTTATAGGTTCGGAAAGTTTTGACAAAGTTATAGATTCGGAAAAATTTGACATGAATTTCGAAAATAAAAAACATTTCCAACAAGAATGCAGTATTATTATTGAGTTTGAGCCACGACTAAATCGCCTTTCCTTTTTAAAATCGGTTCAGTTTTGACAAAGTCATAGGTTCGGAAAGTTCTGACAAAGTGATAGGTTCGGAAAAATTTGACATGAATTTCTAAAAAAAAAAACCTTTTCCAACTATGAATGCAGTATTATTATTGAGATCGAGCAATGACTATCCTTCTTTAAAATCGGTTCAGTTTTGACAAAGTTATAGATTCGGAAAAATTTGAAATGAATTTCGAAAAAAAAAACATTTCCAACTATGAATGCAGTATTATTATTGAGATCGAGCCACAACTAAAACGCCTTTCCTTTTTAATATCGGTTCAGTTTTGACAAAGTTATAGGTTCGGAAAGTTTTGACAAAGTTATAGATTTGGAAAAATTTGACATGAATTTCGAAAAAAAAAACATTTCCAACAAGAATGCAGTATTATTATTGGGATCGAGCCACGACTAAAACGCCTTTCCTTTTTAATATCGGTTCAGTTTTGACAAAGTTATAGGTTCGGAAAGTTTTGACAAAGTTATAGATTCGGAAAAATTTGACTTGAATTTCGAAAAAAAAAAACCATTTCCAACTATGAATGCAGTATAATTATTGAGATTGAGCCACGACTAAATCGCCTTTCCTTTTTAAAATCGGTTCAGTTTTGACAAAGTTATAGGTTCGGAAAGTTTTGACAAAGTTATAGATTCGGAAAAATAAGACATGAATTTCGAAAAAAAAAACATTTCCAACTAAGAATGCAGTATTATTATTGGGATCGAGCCACGACTAAAACGCCTTTCCTTTTTAAAATCGGTTCAGTTTTGACAAAGTTATAGGTTTGGAAAGTTTTGACAAAGTGATAGTTTCGGAAAAATTTTGACAAATATATAGGTTTGGAAAGATTTCACATGAATTTCGAAAAAGAAGAACATTTGCAACTAT
Organism: Scaptomyza reducta; assembly: GCA_035044485.1. Lineage (NCBI taxonomy): Eukaryota > Metazoa > Arthropoda > Insecta > Diptera > Drosophilidae > Scaptomyza > Scaptomyza reducta. Next base: position 27,137 of record JAWNNV010000458.1, read on the forward strand.
GAATGCAGTATAATTATTGAGATTGAGCCACGACTAAAACGCCTTTCCTTTTTAATGAAAAAGTTATAGGTTTGGAAACATTTGACTAAATTATAGTTTTGGAAAGTTTTGACATGAATTTCGAAAAAAATAACATTTGCAATTGTGAATGCATTATTATTATTGAGTTTGAGCCACGACTAACATCGCCTATCCTCTTTAAAATCGGTTCAGTTTTGACAAAGTTATAGGTTCGGAAAGTTTTCACAAAGTTATTGATTCGGAAAAATTTGACATAAATTTCGAAAAAAAAAACATTTCCAACTATGAATGCAGAATTATTATTGGGATCGAGCCACGACTAAAACGCCTTTCCTTTTTAATATCGGTTCAGTTTTGACAAAGTTATAGGTTCGGAAAGTTTTGACATGAATTGTGAAAAATAAAACATTTGCAAGTATGAGTGCAGTATTATTATTGAGATCGATCCACGACTAAAACTACTTTCAATTTGAAAATCGGTTCAGTTTTGACAAAGTTATAGGTTCGGAAAGTTTTGACAAAGTTATAGATTCGGAAAAATTTGAAAAGAATTTCGAAAAAAAAATAATTGACAAAGTTATAGGTTCGCAAAGTTTTGACAAAGTTATAGATTCGGAAAAATTTGAAAAGAATTTCGATAAAAAAAAAACATTTCCAACTATGAATGCAGTATTATTATTGAGATCGAGCCACAACTAAATACGCCTATCCTCTTTAAAATCAGTTCAGTTTTGACAAAGTTATAGATTCGGAAACATTTGACAAATTATAGGTTTGGAAATTTTGACATGAATTTCGAAAAAAAAAACCATTTCCAACTATGAATGCAGTATTATTATTGAGATTGAGCCACGACCAAAACGCCTTTCCTTTTTAATATCGGTTCAGTTTTGACAAAGTTATAGGTTCGGAAAGTTTTGACAAAGTTATAGTTTCGGAAAAATAAGACATGAATTTCGAAAAAAAAAACATTTCCAACAAGAATGCAGTATTATTATTGAGATCGAGCCACGACTAAAACGCCTTTCCTTTTTAATATCGGTTCAGTTTTGACAAAGTTATAGGTTTGGAAAGTTTTGACAAAGTGATAGGTTCGGAAAAATTTGACAAATATGAATTTCGAAAAAAAAAAACCTTTTCCAACTATGAATGCAGTATTATTATTGAGATCGAGCCAATGACTAAATCGCCTTTCCTTTTGAAAATCGGTTCAGTTTTGACAAAGTTATAGGTTCGGAAAGATTTGACAAAGATATAGATTTGGAAAAATTTGACATGAATTTCGAAAAAAAAAACATTTCCAACTATGAATGCAGTATTATTATTGAGATTGAGCCACGACTAAATCGTCTTTCCTTTTTAAAATCGGTTGAGTTTTGACAAAGTTATAGGTTCGGAAAGTTTTGAAAAAGTGATAGATTTGGAAAAATTAGACATGAATTTCGAAATAAAAAACATTTCCAACTATGAATGCAGTATTATTATTGAGTTTGAGCCACGACTAAATCGCCTTTCCTTTTTAAAATCGGTTCAGTTTTGACAAAGTCATAGGTTCGGAAAGTTCTGACAAAGTTATAGATTCGGAAAAATTTGAAATGAATTTCGAAAAAAAAAAAACATTTCCAACTATGAATGCAGTATTATTATTGAGATCGAGCAATGACTAAATCGCCTATCCTCTTTAAAATCGGTTCAGTTTTGACAAAGTTATAGATTCGGAAAAATTTGAAATGAATTTCGAAAAAAAAAAAAAACATTTCCAACTATGAATGCAGTATTATTATTGAGATCGAGCCACGACTAAAACGCCTTTACTTTTTAATATCGGTTCAGTTTTGACAAAGTTATAGGTTCGGAAAGTTTTGACAAAGTTATAGATTTGGAAAGATATGACATGAATTTCGAAAAAAAAAAACATTTCCAACAAGAATGCAGTATTATTATTGAGATCGAGCCACGACTAAAACGCCTTTCCTTTTTAATATCGGTTCAGTTTTGACAAAGTTTTAGGTTTGGAAAGTTTTGACAAAGTGATAGGTTCGGAAAAATTTGACTTGAATTTCTAAAAAAAAAAACCTTTTCCAACTATGAATGCAGTATTATTATTGAGATCGAGCAATGACTAAATCGCCTTTCCTTTTAAAATCGGTTCAGTTTTGACAAAGTTATAGATTCGGAAAAATTTGAAATGAATTTCGAAAAAAAAACATTTCCAACTATGAATGCAGTATTATTATTGAGATCGAGCCACAACTAAAACGCCTTTCCTTTTTAATATCGGTTCAGTTTTGACAAAGTTATAGGTTCGGAAAGTTTTGACAAAGTTATAGATTTGGAAAAATAAGACATGAATTTCGAAAAAAAAAAACATTTCCAACTAGAATGCAGTATTATTATTGGGATCGAGCCACGACTAAAACGCCTTTCCTTTTTAAATATCGGTTCAGTTTTGACAAAGTTATAGGTTCGGAAAGTTTTGACAAAGTTATAGATTCGGAAAATTTTGACATGAATTTCGAAAAATAAAAAAACCTTTTCCAACTATGAATGCAGTATAATTATTGAGTTTGAGCCACGACTAAATCGCCTTTCCTTTTTAAAATCGGTTTAGTTTTGACAAAGTCATAGGTTCGGAAAATTGTGACAAAGTTATAGATTTGGAAAAATTTGAAATGAATTTCGAAAAAAAAAAAACATTTGCAACTATGAATGCAGTATTATTATTGAGATTTGACCCACGAATAAATCGCCTTTCCTTTTTAAAATCGGTTGAGTTTTGACAAAGTGATAGGTTCGGAAAAATTTGACTTGAATTTCTATAAAAAAAAAACCATTTTCCAACTATGAATCAGTATTATTATTGAGATCGAGCCATGACTAATTCGCCTATCCTCTTTAAAATCGGTTCAGTTTTGGACAAAGTTATAGATTTCGTGAAAAATTTGAAATGAATTTCGAAAAAAAAAACATGTTCCAACTATGAATGCAGTATTATTATTGAGATCGAGCACACAACTAAAACGCCTTTCCTTTTTAATATCGGTTCAGTTTTGACAAAGTTATAGGTTCGGAAAGTTTTGACAAAGTTATAGATTCGGAAAAATATGACATGATTTCGAAAAAAAAAACATTTCCAACTATGAATGCAGTATTATTATTGGGATCGAGCCACGACTAAAACGCCTTTCCTTTTTAATATCGGTTCAGTTTTGACAAAGTTATAGGTTCGGAAAGTTTTGACAAAGTTATAGATTCGGAAAAATTTGACTTGAATTTCGAAAAATAAAAAACATTTTCCAACTATGAATGCAGTATTATTATTGAGATTGAGCCACGACTAAATCGCTTTTCCTTTTTAATAATCGGTTCAGTTTTGACAAAGTCATAGGTTCGGAAAATTTGACAAAGGTATAGATTCGGAAAGTTTTGAAATGAATTTCGAAAAAAAAAAACATTTGCAACTATGAATGCAGTATTATTATTGAGTTTGAGCCACGAATAAAACGCCTTTACTTTTTAAAATCGGTTGAGTTTTGACAAAGTTATAGGTTCGGAAAGTTTTGACAAAGTTATAGATTCGGAAAAATTTAAAATGAATTTCGAAAAAAAAAACATTTCCAACTATGAATGCAGTATTATTATTGAGATCGAGCCACGACTAAAAACGCCTTTCCTTTTGAAAATCGGTTCGATTTTGACAAAGTTATAGGTTTGGAAAACATTTGACAAATATATAGGTTGGAAAGTTTTGACATGAATTTCGAAAAAAAAGAACATTTGCAACTATGAATGCAGTATTATTATTAAGATCGAGCCCCGAATAAAATCGCCTATCCTCTTTAAAATCGGTTCAGTTTTGACAAAGTTATAGGTTCGGAAAGTTTTGACAAAGTTATAGTTTCGGAAAAATTTGAAATGAATTTCGAAAAAAAAAAAAACATTTCCAACTATGAATGCAGTATTATTATTGAGATCGATCACGACTAAAACGCCTTTCCTTTTTAATATCGGTTCAGTTTTGACAAAGTTATAGGTTCGGAAAGTTTGACAAATATATAGGTTTGGAAAATTTGACATGAATTTCGAAAAAAAAAAACATTTGCAACTATGAATGCAGTATTATTATTAGGATCGAGCCACGACTAAAACGCATTTCCTTTTTAAAATCGGTTCAGTTTTGACAAAGTTATAGGTTCGGAAAGTTTTGACAAAGTGATAGATTCGGAAAAATTTTGACAAATATATAGGTTTGGAAAGATTTGAAATGAATTTCGAACAAAGAGAACATTTCCAACTATGAATGCAGTATAATTATTGTATTGAGCCACATAAATCGCCTATCCTTTTTAATATCGGTTCAGTTTTGACAAAGTTATAGATTCGGAAACATTTGACAAAACTATAGCTTTGGAAAGTTTTGAGCCTGATTTCGAAAAAAAATAACATTTCCAACTATGAATGCAGTATTATTATTGAGTTTGAGCCACGACTAACACGCTTTTCCTTTTTAAAATCGGTTCAGTTTTGACAAAGTTATAGGTTCGGAAAGTTTTCACAAAGTTATAGTTTCGGAAAAATTTGACATAAATTTCGAAAAAAAAAACATTTCCAACTATGAATGCAGAATTATTATTGGGATCGAGCCACGACTAAAACGTATTTTTCTAAAATCGGTTCAATTTTGACAAAGTTATAGGTTCGGAAAGTTTTGATATGAATTTCGAAAAATATAAAACATTTGCAATTATGAATGCAGTATTATTATTGAGATCGATCAACGACTAAAACGATTTTCCTTCTGAAAATCGGTTCAATTTTGACAAAGTTATAGGTTCGGAAAGTTTTGACAAATTATAGATTCGGAAAAATTTGAAAAGGATTTTTAAAAAAAAGATTTAGACAAAGTTATAGGTTCGCAAAGTTTTGACAAAGTTATAGATTCGGAAAAATTTGAAAAGAATTTCGATAAAAAAAAAAAAAGATTTCCAACTATGAATGCAGGATTATTATCTGAGATTGAGCAACGACTAAATGCCTTTCCTTTTTAAAATCGGTTCAGTTTTGACAAAGTTATAGATTCGGAAAAATTTAAGAAATACTATAGATTTGGAAAAATTTACCAATTTGGAAAAAAACTAACATTTCCAACTATGAATGCAGTATAATTATTGGGATTGAGCCACGGCCAAATCGCATTTCATTTTTAAAATCGGTTCAGTTTTGACAAAGTTATAGGTTCGGAAAGTTTTGACAAAGTTATATTTTCGGAAAAATTTGAAAGGAATTTCGAAAAAAAAAACATTTCCAACTATGAATTCAGTATTATTATTCAGATCGAGCCACGATAAAAAGATTTTATTTTGAAAATCGGTTCAGTTTTAACAGAGTTATAGGTTCGGAAAGTTTTGACAAATTTATATTTTTGGAAAGATTTAAAATGAATTTCGAAAATAAAAAACATTTGCAACTATGAATGCAGTATTATTACTGAGATTGAGCCACGACTAAAACGCCTTTAATTCTTAAAAATCGGTTAAATTTTGACAAAGTTTTAGGTTCGGAAACATTTGACATAGATTTCGAAAGACAAATAACATTTGCAACTGTGAAAGCAGTATTATTATTGAGTTTGAGCCACGACTAAATCGCCTTTCCTTTTTAAAATCGGTTCAGTTTTGACAAAGTTATAGGTTCGGAAAGTTTCACAAAGTTATAGATTGGAAAAATTTGAAAGAAATTTGGAAAAAAAAAACATTTCCGAGTATGAATGCAGTATTATTCTAAGTCGAGCAATGACTAAATAGCCTTACTTTATGAAAATCGGTTCGATTTTGACAAAGTTATAGGTTTGGAAACATTTGACAAATATATAGCGTATAGTGCACACTTTTCATAATTTCGAAAAAAAATCCCATTTTCAACGATGATTTCAATAAAATTATTGCATTTTGAGCCTCGAATAAATTGCTCAATTTTCTTTGAAGATTGGTTGTGTTTTGACCAAGTTATATCGGAAAGTTTTACAAACTTATAGATTCGGAAAAATTTGAAATGATTTCGAAAAAAAAAAAACATTTCCAACTATGAATGCAGTATTATTATTGGGATCGATCCACGACTAAGACGCCTTTCCTTTTTAATATCGGTTCAGTTTTGAAAAAGTTATAGGTTCGGAAAGTTTTGACAAAGTTATAGATTTGGAAAAATAAGACATGAATTTCGAAAATAAAAAACATTTCCAACAAGAATGCAGTATTATTATTGGGATCGAGCCACGACTAAAACGCCTTTCCTTTTAAAATCGGTTCAGTTTTGACAAAGTTATAGGTTGGGAAAGTTTTGACAAAGTATATAGGTTCGGAAAAATTTGAAATGAATTTCGGAAAAAAAAAGAACATTTCAAACTATGAATGCAGTATTATTATTGAGTGTTGAGCAATGACTAAATCGCCTTTCCTTTTTAGAATCGGTTCAGTTTTGAAAAAGTTATAGGTTCGAAAGTTTTGACAAAGTTATAGATTCGGAAAAATTTGAAATGAATTTCGAAAAAAAAAACATTTCCAACTATGAATGCAGTATTATTATTGAGATCGAGCCACGACTAAAACGCCTTTCCTTTTGAAAATCGGTTCGATTTTGACAAATATATAGATTTGGAAAATTTTGACATGAATTTCGAAAAAAAGAACATTTTCCAACTATGAATGCAGTATTATTATTAGGTTTGAGCCACGAATAAAACGCCTTTCCTTTTAAAATCGGTTCAGTTTTGACAAAGTTATAGGTTCGGAAATTTTGACAAATATATAGATTTGGAAAAATTTGAAATGAATTTCGAAAAAAAAAAACATTTGCAACTATGAATGCAGTATTATTATTGAGATCGAGCCACTACTAAAACGCCTATCCTCTTTAAAATCGGTTCAGTTTTGACAAAGTTATAGGTTCGGAAAGTTTTGACAAAGTTATATTTTCGGAAAAATTTGACATGAATTTCGAAAAAAAAACATTTCCAACTATGAATGCAGTATTATTATTGGGATCGATTCACGACTAAAACGCCTTTCCATTTTAATATCGGTTCAGTTTTGACAAAGTTATAGGTTTGGAAAGTTTTGACAAAGTGATAGGTTCGGGAAAACTTTGACAAATATATAGGTTTGGAAAGATTTGACATGAATTTCGAAAAAATAAAACATTTGCAACTATGAATGCAGTATTATTATTAAGATCGAGCCACTACTAAAACGCATATCCTCTTTAAAATCGGTTCAGTTTTGACAAAGTTATAGGTTCGGAAAGTTTTGACAAAGTTATAGATTCGGAAAAATTTGAAATGAATTTCAAAAAAAAAACATTTCCAACTATGAATGCAGTATTATTATTGAGTAGGGTCCACGACTAAAACGCCTTTCCTTTTAAAATCGGTTCAATTTTGACAAAGTTATAGGTTCGGAAAGATTTGACAAAATATAGGTTTTGACATGAATTTCAAAAAAAAAGAAATTTGCAACTATGAATGCAGTATTATTATTGAGTTCGAGCCACGACTAAATAGCCTTCCTTTTTAAAATCGGTTCAGTTTTGACAAAGTTATAGGTTCGGAAAATTTGACATAAATTCAAAAAAAAAACCTTTTCCAACTATGAATGCAGTATAATTATTGAGTTTTGACCACGACCAAAACGCCTTTCCTTTTTAATATCGGTTCAGTTTTGACAAAGTTATAGGTTCGGAAAGTTATATTTTCGGAAAAATTTGAAAGGAATTTCTAAAAAAAAAACATTTCCAACTATGAATGCAGTATTATTATTGGGATCGAGCTTCGGTGAAAATCGATTTCATTTTGACAGAGTTATCGGTTCGGAAAGTTTTGACAATTTATAAGTTTGGAAAATTTTGACATGAATTTCGAAAAATGAAAAACATTTCCAACTATGAAGATTGTATTATTATGGTTTGATCCGCGACTAAATAGCCTTTCATTTTGAAAATCGGTTCAGTTTTGACAAAGTCATAGGTTCGGAAAGTTTTGACAAAGTTATATTTTCGGAAAAATTTGAAAGGAATTTCGAAAAAAAAAACATTTGCAACTGGAATCCGAGTATTATTATTGAAATCGAGCTTTAATTCTGAAAATCGGTTCAATTTTGACAGAGTTATAGGTTCGGAAACATTTGACAAAACTATAGTTTTGGAAAGTTTTGACATGAATTTCGAAAAAAAGAAAAACATTTCCAACTATGAATGCAGTATTATTATTGAGATCGAGCTACGACTAAAAAGACTATTATTTTGCAAATCGGTTCAGTTTTGACAAACTTATAGGTTCGGAAAGTTTTGACAAAGTTATTGATTCGGAAAAATTTGAAATGAATTTCGAAAAAAAAAATATTTGCAACTATGAATGCAGTATTATTAATGAGATCGAAGCCAACTAAAAGACTTTATTTTGCAAATCGGTTCAGTTTTTACAAAGTCATAGGTTCGGAAAGTTTTGAAAAAGTTATAGATTCGGAAAAAATTGAAAAGAATTTCCAAAAAAAAAAGATTTGCAACTATGAATGCAGTATTATTATTGAGATCTAGCCACGACTAAATAGCCTATCCTCTTTATAATCGGTTCAGTTTTGACAAAGTTTTAGATTCGGAAAAATTTAAAATGAATTTCGAAAAAAAAAACATTTGCAACTATGAATGCAGTATTATTATTGAGATCGAGCCACTACTAAGAAGACTTTTATTTTGCAAATCGGTTCAGTTTTGACAAAGTCATAGGTTCGGAAAGTTTTGACAAAGTTTTAGATTCGGAAAAATTTAAAATGAATTTCGAAAAAAAAAACATTTGCAACTATGAATGCAGTATAATTATTGAGTTTGAGCCACGACTAAATTGCCTTTCCTTTTGAAAATCGGTTCAGTTTTGACAAAGTTATAGATTCGGAAAAATTTGAAATGAATTTCGAAAAAAAAAATTTCCAACTATGAATGCAGTTTTATTATTGGGATCAGCCACGACTAAAACGCATTTCATTTTTAATATCGGTTCAGTTTTGACAAAGTTATAGGTTCGGAAATTTTCACAAAGTTATAGATTCGGAAAAATTTGACATAAATTTCGAAAAAAAAAACATTTCCAACTATGAATGCAGAATTATTATTGGGATCGAGCCACGACTAAAACGCCTTTCCTTTTTAAAAATCGGTTCAGTTTTGACAAAGTTATAGATTCGGAAAAATTTGAAATGAATTTCGAAAAAAAAAAATATTTGCAACTATGAATGCAGTATTATTATTGAGATCGAGCCACAACTAAATAGCCTATCCTCTTTAAAATCAGTTCAGTTTTGACAAAGTTATAGATTCGGAAAAATTTGACATGAATTTCGAAAAAAAAAACCTTTTCCAACTATGAATGCAGTATAATTATTGAGTTTGAGCCACGACTAAATCGCCTTTCCTTTTGAAAATCGGTTCAGTTTTGACAAAGTTATAGATTCGGAAAAATTTGAAATGAATTTCAAAAAAAAAATTTCCAACTATGAATGCAGTTTTATTATTGGGATCGAGCCACGACTAAAACGCATTTCATTTTTAATATCGGTTCAGTTTTGACAAAGTTATAGGTTCGGAAAGTTTTGACAAAGTGATAGGTTCGGAAAAATTTTGACAAATATATAGGTTTGGAAAGATTTGACATGAATTTCGACAAAAAAAGAACATTTGCGACTATGAATTATTTATTATTAAGATCGAGCGACGACTAAAACGCCTTTCCTTTTTAAAATCGGTTCAGTTTTGACAAAGTTATAGGTTCGGAAAGTTTTGACATGAATTGTGAAAAATAAAACATTTGCAAGTATGAGTGCAGTATTATTATTGAGATCGATAAACGAATAAAACTGCTTTCAATTTTAAAATCGGTTCAGTTTTGACAAAGTTATAGGTTCGGAAAGTTTGGCAAAGTTATAGATTCGGAAAAATTTGAAAAGAATTTCGGAAAAAAAAAGATTTTGACAAAGTAATAGGTTCGGAAAGTTTTGACAAAGTTTTAGATTCGGAAAAATTTGAAAAGAATTTCGAAAAAAAAAAGTTTTCCAACTATGAATGCAGTATTATTATTAAGATCGAGCCACGACTAAATAGCCTATCCTCTTTAAAATCAGTTCAGTTTTGACAAAGTTATAGATTCGGAAAAATTTGACATGAATTTCGAAAAAAAAAACCTTTTCCAACTATGAATGCAGTACAATTATTGAGTTTGAGCCACGACCAAAACGCCTTTCCTTTTTAATATCGGTTCAGTTTTGACTAAGTTATAGGTTCGGAAAAATTTTGACAAATATATAGGTTTGGAAAGATTTGACATGAATTTTGACAAAAGAAGAACATTTGCAACTATGAATGCAGTATTATTATTAAGATCGAGCCACTACTAAAACGCATATCCTCTTTAAAATCGGTTCAGTTTTGACAAAGTTATAGGTTCGGAAAGTTTTGACAAACTTATAGATTCGGAAAAATTTGACATGAATTTCGAAAAAAAAACCTTTTCCAACTATGAATGCAGTATGATTATTGAGTTTGAGCCACGACTAAAACGCCTTTCCTTTTTAATATCGGTTCAGTTTTGACTAAGTTATAGGTTCGGAAAGTTTTGACAAAGTGATAGGTTCGGAAAAATTTTGACAAATATATAGGTTTGGAAAGTTTTGACAAAGTTATAGATTCGGAAAAATTTGAAATGAATTTCGAAAAAAAAAAATATTTGCAACTATGAATGCAGTATTATTAATGAGATCGAGGCACGACTAAAAAGACTTTTATTTTGCAAATCGGTTCAGTTTTGACAAAGTCATAGGTTCGGAAAGTTTTGACAAAGTTATAGATTCGGAAAAAATTGAAAAGAATTTCCGAAAAAAAAAGATTTGCAACTATGAATGCAGTATTATTATTGAGATCTAGCCACGACTAAATAGCCTATCCTCTTTATAATCGGTTCAGTTTTGACAAAGTTTTAGATTCGGAAAAATTTAAAATGAATTTCGAAAAAAAAAATATTTGCAACTATGAATGCAGTATTATTAATGAGATCGAGGCACGACTAAAAAGACTTTTATTTTGCAAATCGGTTCAGTTTTGACCAAGTCATAGGTTCGGAAAGTTTTGACAAAGTTTTAGATTCGGAAAAATTTAAAATGAATTTCGAAAAAAAAACATTTGCAACTATGAATGCACTATAATTATTGAGTTTGAGCCACGACTAAATCGCCTTTCTTTTTTAAAATCGGTTCAGTTTTGACAAAGTTATAGATTCGGAAAAATTTGAAATGAATTTCGAAAAAAAAAAATTTCCAACTATGAATGCAGTTTTATTATTGGGATCGAGCCACGACTAAAACGCATTTCATTTTTAATATCGGTTCAGTTTTGACAAAGTTATAGGTTCGGAAAGTTTTGGCAAAGTTATAGATTCGGAAAAATTTGAAAAGAATTTCGAAAAAAAAAAGATTTTGACAAAGTTATAGGTTCGGAAAGTTTTGACAAAGTTTTAGATTTCGGAAAAATTTGAAATGAATTTCGAAAAAAAAAAAAAATATTTGCAACTATGAATGCAGTATTATTATTGAGATCGAGCCACAACTAAATAGCCTATCCTCTTTAAAATCAGTTCAGTTTTGACAAAGTTATAGATTCGGAAAAATTTGACATGAATTTCAAAAAAAAAAACCTTTTCCAACTATGAATGCAGTATAATTATTGAGTTTGAGCCACGACTAAATCGCCTTTCCTTTTTAAAATCGGTTCAGTTTTGACAAAGTTATAGATTCGGAAAAATTTGAAATGAATTGCGAAAAAAAAAATTTCCAACTATGAATGCAGTATTATTATTGGGATCGAGCCACGACTAAAACGCATTTCCTTTTTAATATCGGTTCAGTTTTGACAAAGTTATAGGTTCGGAAAGTTTTGACAAAGTGATAGATTCGGAAAAATTTTGACAAATATATAGGTTTGGAAAGATTTGACATGAATTTCGAAAAAAAAAAACATTTGCAACTATGAATGCAGTATTATTATTGAGATCGAGCCACGACTAAAACGCCTTTCCTTTTTAAAATCGGTTCAGTTTTGACAAAGTTATAGGTTCGGAAAGTTTTGACATGAATTTTGAAAAATAAAACATTTCCAACTAGATGCAGTATTATTATTGAGATCATAAACGAATAAAACGACTTTCATTTTTAAAATCGGTTGAGTTTTGACAAAGTTATAGGTTCGGAAAGTTTTGACAAAGTTATAGATTCGGAAAAATTTTGAAAGAATTTGGAAAAAAAAAAGATTTTGACAAAGTAATAGGTTTGGAAAGTTTTGACAAAGTTATAGATTCGGAAAAATTTGAAAAGAATTTCAAAAAAAAAAACATTTCCAACTATGAATGCAGTATTATTATTGAGATCGAGCCACGACTAAATCGCCTTTCCTTTTGAAAATCGGTTCA